>JACEGR010005737.1:0-69409 GCA_014170235.1 Listronotus bonariensis
TAGATTCAAAGTTAAAGGATATATAGAGTAGATAAAAAGGTACATTTTATTATATTATTTTTCATGCTGACAGTGAAAAAATTATTTTAAAATAATAAGAACCGAAATAATATTTTCTTCCTTCACCTTTTTACATGTGTATCGTCATGCTGTTATTAACCACCAAAAAATTTGCATATAGTGCATTATGTATTTTTTATTTAAAATGAAATAAAAAGATAATATTTCGAAAATATACAGGGCGTTAAAAAGTGTTAAAAATAAAACATTTTTTATTTTAAGTTTCTTTTCATATCTTGAACAGGCACAAAGATATTTTGTGAATAGAGTTGGGACACCCTGAATGCCATGGAGGCCCTATTTGTTAATTTTAACTCTACAGATACAAAAAAAATGATTAACTTACAGGATTTAATACAAATCTTGGACCAATTTCAGTCAAGGCTCCATCTTCTGATAAAATCTGAAAGTTTCTAAACCAAATTCGGTTGTCCAAAACAGCAAATGTGTATACATGATCAAAAAACGGTTGACTTTTGGGATGATGCTTGGGGACTCCAAATATCTGAGTAAAGATTTCTTTCAGTAAACTGTATTGTGGTTCTTTCTCAAACGTTGGGTCAAAGCTTAACAATGGTCTAGAGCCTCTTAAACAATTTCCAGTCATTTTTAGTTCTGCCATTGTTGAAACTAAAATTTATATTGTAAATTGTATATTATAAAATTATATATAATATAAAATTATACAACTCCATAGTCTAAAAGTATTCAAAATTTTTACAATTTCAGATTTGAATGGCCATATTTTTAAACTATAAGAGATAGATATATAAAATGCTCAGTTGTAAAATTCACAAGAAAAAAAAACCCAATTTTAAATAGGTATAGAATTGAAAAATTTAACTTAAAATGTGAAAAAGAGGTTAAGGATTTGGGAGTGCTATTTCAATCTAATCTGAAGTTTAACAAGCACTTTTCTTTTATAAAAAATAAAGCTGTAAAGGCACTGGGATTTATAATCATAAATAGTAAACCTTTTAAGATCTCCACAATAATGAAATTATACCTATGACCTAGTAAGGCCACATCTTGAATATGCATCACAAATATGGATGCCAATGAAGACCACACATGATGATTTTATAGAAAAGGTACAAAAAGATTTTTGAGGTATCTCTATGTTGTTAAATATAATAATTATCCATTTAAAGTTTCTTATAAAAGTATGTTAAGTAGTTTTGGGGTTACATCTTTGTCCCAAAGAAGAAAAAGACAAGCTGTGATATTTTTATATTATATAGTACATAACTTAAAATACAAAGATTTTAATTTTATCGATAATATTAATTTAAATGTACCAAAGATTAACTTAAGAATGTCAGTAAACCGTAAAATATTTAGTGTAGACCCATCTAGCTTGTCTCCTTTTAACCGTATGATGGCTGTGGCAAACGAGCTTCTTAGGGAGGTCCAGACAGATTTCTTCAGTGATAGTTTAAAAAAACTGCAATCTGTACTTTAGTAAAAGAATTTATTTTTTAATTATATGTTATGGTTGTTCCGTCCTTGTTGTTTAGTATGTAAGATTGTTTTTCTTTGTTCTCTAGTTTTAGAATCTTTACATGTAATTACCAATTGTACTGGTGTTTGTAAAGAATACAATAAATAAATAAATAAATAAATAAAAATGTGGTATTTCCTTAGAGCTCTTTAAAATATCCATTAAAAATTGGATATATCACATGTGAACTTTTTTAAAGCTCCTTGATAGATTTCTGAATGGTGATATAATATACAGGGTGTTCCATTAAAAGAAAAAAATGTAATAAATCGAAAACCCGATGTTCAATGGTTTTTTATTTGACAGCACGTTAATCAGGGAAAAAGTACTACAACTACATTAATTTAACTGACTTCATATCTCCTATAATAAAGAAGGAAGCAATAGTGCCGACCTAAGAATGATCACTCCTATATTAGAAAACCCTGAACTGTTGTATTTTTATTATTAAATATAGTGTATTACACTGAGTTATGTAATAAATGCATTTTTCCACGATCGTTAAGAAAATTTCTTATTATTATTTTTATATTATTTCTACAAAAGTAAGTACATACAATTTTCTAAAATTAAATAATAAATCCATAGAAATGAAGAGGATAATTGTCTTTTAAAAAACAAGGAGGTTATGATTTTTTGTTGCAATATAATGGCTGTGCTACAAAATTAAAATTCATAAGTTTGAATAAATAAAACATGTATAAAATGGTATTTTTGGAAATTTGTATGCGGTCGTAAAAAAATATAGTATGTAACACATGCATAAAGTACCTATTTTTACTCATGGGATTGCCGCACTCGCCTGACGGCTCGTGCTGTCAAACTTCCCATTCGTAAAAAGGGATCTTAAAGGTTTAAATGAGTGGTGCAGAATAAATGGTATGGATCTTAACATTAGTAAGTGTAAAATTATGCAATTTTATAGAAAAAAGAACATTGTAAATTTTGATTATAGAGTAGGTGACACCAATCTGGAAAAGGCTAATGTTATAAAAGATCTTGGCGTATTCTTTGACAGGGAACTCGGCTTTAATTCAAGTCAAGTCAAGTCAAAATATGCTTTATTATCCAAGAAACAAGATTTTTATTGACAAAGTGGTGTATAAATATTCATTAAATAATAAAAAAAATCATCCAATGCAAACAAATAGACATATAGACTACATAAAAAAAGATAAAAAATATATAAAAAGTCAATAAATGGTTAAAATGTTAAAATATAAAAAACAAACTTTAGAAATGACCAACAACTTAAAATTAAATACAGATGTGAAATTTAACAAAAAATAAAGAGCTATAAATCGACAATAATTTAAAAAAAGAAAAAAAACATGCAGATATATTACAAATTATAAAAATATATACATATATAGAGCAACAAGAAACAAAAATGTTGTTGTTTAAGTTGATGATTACATTGAGTGTATTACGAATAGAGCCTTAAAAATGTTAGGATTTATTAAAAGATCATTAAGTGAATTTTCGGATGTAAATTGTTTTGGTTAGTTCTGGTTAGTAATAATATAAAACGTATGTTGATAAAATTGAGTGTGTCCAAAGAAAAGATGGGTACTCCGATTGAAAATATTATATATGAGAAGATTATGAATGTATTAAATTTACCAAGTTTTGAGAACAGGAGAATGCTTATTGATATTTGTACGTTTTATAAGATTTTAAATTGTTATATTAATTGTAGTGACGTGCTAGGTGAAATATGTTTAAACACTCCTCAAAGAACACTTCGACATGTCAGCTTGTTTCATGTACCATTCCATCGTACTAATTATGGGTTATCATCTGCATTGACAAGATGTTGTAAATAAAGAAATTAATAATAATAATAATATTTTAAATTGTACTTGTGCTTTTTCTCACTGATTTGTTATTATTTATTTATTTGATTATTGTAATTTCTATAATCTGGTAAAAATGGCTGGTCCCTTAATAAATTATTTATTTATTTATAAATTACTATTAATTAAATGTCTTAAAGAAGTAAAACTATTTTAAAGCTTTCTTACCGTTCTCAACCAAAAACTTAACACTGGGGCCATTTGGAACACTGGATAACCATAAATACAAGTCCTTCTTTTTCTGCCCTCAAACATCATTGCTTGGTTGCAGTTTTTCATTTCGCACATTTCATTTATCACACTTAATGTTTTTGACCTT
Source organism: Listronotus bonariensis (assembly GCA_014170235.1). Lineage (NCBI taxonomy): Eukaryota > Metazoa > Arthropoda > Insecta > Coleoptera > Curculionidae > Listronotus > Listronotus bonariensis. The sequence goes on from JACEGR010005737.1 coordinate 3,737, forward strand.
TCCATTTTGGATTCTGGCTTATGATGAGGCATAAGTTTTTTAATATCTTCCATTAGGTGCCTATCTCTGTGGTTAATGCCCCTTGAAGCGAACACAAGAACTCTTTGTTTGTTTGTCCATTTTCTCTAAAAATAAAACTAGTTATTTACACCGTGTTAACAAAAAAAAAATATGTTTCTGTTCTCATGCTTAAATTCTGATTCTAGACATTAAAAAACAGTTAAATTTTTATTTTTAGTTCTTAAAGTTTGCTTTTGTCTAATTCACGTTGATAAGTATATTTAATACAGGGGTGATTCAAAAATCGATCACGAAACTTAAGGAGGTGATTCTACTTGACAAAATAAGGGTAAAGCTTCATATATATTTTTTCAAAATGTCATTCGTTTTCAAGTTACAAGCCGTCAAAGTTCAATTTTTATTTTGATTTTCTCGCCATATATGCATTTATTTTTTAACCAATCCAGTTGATATTTCGCATACAAATCGAGCTTTGCAGATTCTAAAATTTTAAGACAAAAGTACTTTTTTAAATACCGCCAGAGGGCACTTTACCTACAACTTAAAATTTATTTTCATCATAACTTTTTATTTTGACAAATATTGCAAAGCTGGGGGCGCCATTTTATAGACAATCAAAAACTTAAAAAATAAGGTACTCTTTATTGAAGTCGATCAAACCTCCCCGTTTAGGCACCAATAGACATCAAAATTTTCATCAATTTCAATCAAATTACCTACATACATCCAGGGTGTCCAGTAACTCCAACCGCAAAAGCTTAACCAAACGATTTTTACAACAAAAAATAAGAAAAACTTTTTATAAACATATGTCCTAAACGTCTTAGTTTTTGAACTATGGGGTGTTAAAATAAAAAAACAAAAAGGTTTTTTTTAAATATTTAACACATTGTAGTTCAAAAACTAAGATGTTTAGGTACATATGTTTATATGAAGTTTTTCTTCATTTTCTGTTGTAGAATCGCCCCGTTAAGTTTTGTCTGTTGAGTTACTGGTCCTCTGTATACATGTTTAGATTAGATTAGATTAGAATAGGGCCGGAATAACCCATGCACTGAAGCCGCTCGGCTTATTGTGCGCCCTGTCTTTTACGTCTGGGTGATGTCAGCCAGACGGGACCTACAGCTTAACGTGGGTTTCGAACCACGGTCCTATGAGCGACAACTTAAGACCTCGTCCCCACCCAGGGGGCACTACTGAACCTACCAACTGAGTGGGGTCCGCATGTCTACGGTTGCGCAGGACACGGCAAAGTGTGTTCCGGCGCCCTGGTCCATTGGTGGCCTTCAGCGTCGATACATTTTCCACTTTGTCCGTCTGGTGTTGAGCTAACCACTAAATTTCCGACCAACTTATAAATAAGTATTTGGCCTCAGCAAGATTCGAACCCACCTCACGTCCGTTGTGCGCTTAACAACTTAACGCCTTTACACGCTAAGCTATCACCGGACTGTGTACGTATGTTAGTTATGATGTAAATAAATTTAAAGTTTTAGGTAAAGTGTCCTTGGCGGTATTTAAAAAAGTACTTTTGTCTTTAAATTTTAGAATCTGCAAAGCTCGATTTGTGTACCAAATATCAACTGGATTGCTTAAAAATAAATGCAATATGGCGAAAAAACCAAAATAAAAATTAAACTTTGACAGCTTGTAACTCAAATCGAATGACATTTTGAAAAAAAATTATATGAAGCTCTGATCCTTATTTTGTCAAGTAGAATCACCCCCTTAAGTTTTGTGATCGAATTTTGAATCACCCTGTATAATAGAGCTTAAACAAACATAAAAGCAATACAATCAAAAAATAAATATCTTAGGCCAACTAATGCTACCAAATTGCCTAACAGGGTTATTTTATTATAAAACAACTATGTTATCATAATAAAAGTAACACAAATACAAAAAAAAAAAATATTTACTTTTTAGAAATCTTGTTAAAAGTGAGAGCCTCTATTGCACCAAGATTATACACAGAAAAATCCTACACTAAATGTTCATTTATATATAAACAGAGCATTTAGATATTCAAAAACTCAAATTAAACTAATTAAAAAGGCATACAACTAACAAAGAAACAAATTTAAAAACAAATTTTTTGATGTTTTAATATTATGTCTCAATGTAGTGTTATTATATCAATAATTTTGTACAAAAAGAAGGGGAGTATAGTGAAAATGAGGATAGTTCGATATTCAAATTTGAGGTTGGATATTTTGAAAACAAAACCTTTCCAACTAAAGATTGAGGCATTCCCTCTAAAGGGGCCTATTGGTCGATAGGCCTTTTTTCCGGAGATTATTTAAAATGAATGAGCAGCTAAAAAGGCATAGGGAAACATTAAAACTATTAACTCGGGTAAATAAATCTGACCCGCATTTAGTAACCAATAAAATGCTCAAAGATTTTAGAAAAGAATATCGTAAAAAAATAGAGCAAAGTAAGAGACGAGCCAATGATCAGTATATTAGCCAATCAAACAACAAAAGTAAGGCAATCTGGGATATAATAAAAAATAATAACCCCATAAAAAGACTAAACAATCAGAAATACTAAATGCCAATAACTTTAACGATTTCTTTGCTCAGGTTGCAGAGAATATAATAAAAATCTTCCAGCAGCGGATAATGATCCAATTGAGTATGTCAAAAAGCTAAATATAAATTTGAATAACACAAGCTTTAATTTTCAGGAAGTCAGCTTTGTTGAAGTAAGACATATTATTGCTAACCTTAAGAATAGCTACAGTAAAGATCATTTTAAATTAAATGTTAAAATAATAAAAGTACTTAAAGAAATAATTTTATATCCATTAACTAAGATCATAAATCTCTGCATTAAAGATAACATATTTCCAGACTGCCTTAAAATGGCACGTGTAGTTCCTATTCCAAAGAAGGGTAACCCTGAGGAGGTCTCTAATTATAGACCAATTTCAATATTGCCCCTATTTGGTAGAATTTTTTGAGGCAGTTTTAAAACAGCAGATTATCAGTTATTTAGAGAGTCAACATTTGCTTAATTCCAGGCAGTTCGCATACCGCAAAAGTCTATCGACTGCTGCGGCAGTGAGTAATATTATTGATTATATTCAGGATTGTTTTGAGGGTAAAATGTACGCTCAGGCATCTTTCTTTGACCTTACTAAAGCTTTTGACTGCGTATCCCATGACCTCCTAATCCAGAAGCTTTATCAGTACAAGTTTACCGACGGCAGTGTGGATCTTTTGAGATCTTACCTGGCAGACCGATACCAGTATGTATTGTACAATAGCAAAGTATCATCAAAGTGTCAAGTCAAGCATGGAGTACCCCAGGGCTCAGTTCTTGGGCCAATACTCTTCCTACTATACATAAATGATATAAGTGCATGCACATCAAATAATAGCACAGGTATTACACTTTTTGCAGATGATACAACGACCATTGATAGCTCGCGACAACTTGGAGAGTTTGAACTTGATGGTGATGGATACGCGAAAAGATATCCAAAATTGGTTTGCTTCCAATCAACTTAGTATCAACGAAGCAAAGACTCAAACACTCAACTTCTCCTTAAGACCTGTGAGCGAGCATACAAACCCCATTAAATTTCTTGGATTACATCTAGACACCAAACTTACATGGGAGGAACATGCCAATCAAACGGCTAGCAGAATCAGCAAAAACACGTATGTTATCCGAAATCTAAAAAACTGTGTGTCTGAAAGGGTTCTTATGAACGCATATTATGGATACATACATGCTCACATTAATTATGCCATCCTGTGCTGGGGGCACTCAGCTCACGCATCCAGAGTGTTCTCTGCACAAAGACGATGTGTGAGAGTCATTGCTGGCCTGAAATACAGAGAGTGCTGTAGAGAGGCGTTTATCTCTCTTGGGATACTTACCCTACCCTCCCCTCTATATTCTTAGCTGCCTTATACACGTTAAAAAACACCTGAATAGCTACAGCCAAAATAGGGACTTACATGGATATGAGACCAGGGGAGGAAATGACCTTTCTATAAGGTACAGTAGAACTTCCAGGGCGAGGGATGGAGCAGAACCACTATGGTATTAAATTTTTAATGTACTACCTCAGGAAATTAGGAACCTTGACATTAGGGCTTTTGAGACTAAGATTAAACTATATCTTAAAAACAAAGCATTTTATAGCGAGAGCGAATACATGTTGAGCTCTTTTAGATAATCAGAGAAGCATTTGCCTGTCAAATTAGGTCTATATTGTAGTGTGTATGTGTAATTTTAGTGTTCTCAAAAAAGTCTAATAATTTTAAAAATATGTTTGTGTTTTATTGTTTTTGTATCTAATAATTACTTCATAATTTGTAATGATTTTAAAAAGTATGTTTGTTTTTAAAAATGTAATGTTTTTCTTTTTAGATTTTTATCTTATTTTAAACTTGTATTAACTATTTTTAACTTTTGACTTGTGAAATACAACCTGTATGGAGCATTCTCTACGCTGTGCGTTGTTGTTGACGTTTCTCTGACATCCTTTTAATGTAAAATGATATGTTTACAAAATTTCATTTGGCTTTTCCTTGAAGAGCCAACATTTTGTCTATGGGCCTTTATTCAGGAGAATGCCTCAATTCTTTTAAATTTATGATCAGCGCCCCCAAAAAACCCGGTATACTAAATTTGGTTAAAATAGGAGTTGCTGCCAGTTTCGAGATAATTAAAAAAAATTAAACATTTAACAAAAAAGTCTTCTCATGAACATCTTAACCAAGCAAAAAAAAATAGAATACAATGAATATTAAAAAGAAAAAAACTATTGCCTTCGTGCATTGTTTTTAGGACTATTAATTATTTTTATCCACCTACGTATTCCGTAGTTTTTCTTCTCATAGTACTTGTTTAAAAGTCTCTAGGTATTTTATAATATAGAGTTGGGTAATTAAATTGTTAAAATATTAAAATTATTAATTTTAATGAAGTATTTTAACAAACCTTTTTCTCGATGGGTTCATCTGAATGTCTTATTGCTTCTAAAGGTTTAGGAGTCGCTGAAGTTTCCGTTTCTTTTAGTTTTCTTTTAAGGGCTTTCTTCATTTTTTAAGGCTTAATTATAGATGGGAGGTTGGGTAGATAGGACTCTGTAATACTTTTAATAAAACCTTAGACAAGCACCATCTAATAACGGAGGGAATAAACATCGTGCAAGTACGTTTAGTAATTAATGGTGCGTTCAGTATTTTTATTTTTTATTTTTTGGTATCGTAGCATACGTTCTCGTATACAGAGTGGACTTTAAGTAAGAACCCCTGTCAACTATAGTAAATGGTTTATGAAATTTCAGGTGGTTATACAGTAAGGACCTTAAGTTCTCCATAATATCGATAAAAATGACAAAATATGATCGTAACTATATTTATTTTTATTTGCAATTTTTTCGTAGAACGAAAATATATTGGGTCATTTCTGTATGTAGGTAAGTCAATACTAAATGCAGAGCTAAATGTTTACTTGTATATTTGAATATCGGCTAAATAACAAATGGTCGGTTTAAATGTAAAACTTTAAGGTGCAGTAAGTTTCATGTTATTACGTTTTAATACAAAATATGTAATAGGAAACCCGTCCGTTTTGTTTAATATGTTAATGAGGGTTTATTGATGGTATAACTTTTATGTATTATACCTATTTTTTAACCGATATTTACTTATCTGACTTTTACGCATTTTTTGATAAAATGCTTATGTTTAAATCTGTAAGATACTTTTAAAATTGTGCCTTATGAAAAACTACATCCTCTAATATATTTGTTTTACAGTTATTTTTTCTTAATTTTATAATATAAAATATACATTAAAAAAAAAACACGTTTCTATCCTTACTATCTTAAAAATCCTTTATTTATTATAATAGGCTTTTCAAATAATTATGTATCTACCTCAAATTTCAGCTGGTACAGTGTTGGAAAGTGGGAGCAACTCCGATTTTGATGTAATTTGGTATACGGGTTTTTTTTTGGGGCACTGATCTCGAGATATTCATCATCAAAGTGGAAAATAATTGTATTTTTACTATATTCTCCTTCTTTTTGCACACAATTCTTGATTCAAAACTAAAGTGGCCCACATTTGATTTTTTTCCTTTTAAAACTCCGTTTTCTATGTATTTTACACCATTTATCAAATAAATTGCGAAGATTTTCTTTAAAAACGCAGTAAGCTATGATCAACTATCCCGGCGCATTCACCATAATTTAAAACGGTAATTTTTCCAGAAACCTGCGGGAACTCCGATTTTAACGAAATTTGGTATACGGGGGTTTTGGGGCGCTGATCACGAAATTTTTGGCGGAAACGTATTGTTCGCGAGATATTCATCATCAAAGCTCAAATTTGAACTAAGCTTATTTTCACTATATTCCCCCTTCTTTTGCACACAATTCTTGATTTAAAGCTAAAGGGTCACAAAATATTGGATTTTCACCTTTTAAAATCCCGTTTTTCTACGGTTTTTACATTATTTTTGCATTATATTGCGTGGCTTTTCTTTGATAATGCGGCAACCATTCATACACATAGGGCTTCATGGCACACTGGGATTGATTGATTTAAAGTATAGCTATGCAATTTAATGCAAAAATAATGTAAAATACGTAAAAACGGGGTTTTAAAAGGTAAAAATCAAATATTGTGTGCCACTTTAGCTTTAAATCAAGAATTGTGTGCAAAAAGAAGGGGAATATTGTAAAAATTATAATTAGTTTAGCTTCAAGTCTGATGATCAATATCCTAAGAACAAAACGTTTCCGCCAAAAAATCGTGATCAGCGCCCCAAAAACCCCCGTATACCAAATTTCGTCAAAATCGGAGTTGCCTGCAGGTTTCTAGAAAATTACCTTAAAAACGATTAAAAGTGAAGCTATGAAATTTAATTCAAAAAAGTGTATGTAGAAAATGGGTTTTTAAAGAATGATAATCAAATATCGTGTACCACTTTAGCTCAAAACCAAGAATTGTGTGCAAAAATAAGGGAACATAAAGTTAGTTTCATTTTCAACTTTGATGATTCCGAAAAAAATTCAAATTCATAATCAGCGCCCCAAAAACCTCCATATACCAAATTTCGTCAAAATCGGAGTTGCTCTCCACTTTCTAGACAATTACCTACATATGTTCCCTTCTTTTGCAAAAAAAATCTAATATAACACAAAATTGGGTCACAATATTTCATTCAATATTAAAAACCTTTTTAAAACAAGTTTTTTTTTTTTAAATTGATTTTATGCCTCTCTTTATTCATATTAAAGGTTCACTATAAATCAAGTCGCCATGTTTGCAATCATTAATAACATAGGTGTATGCATGGTTGCAGCGTTTTACGAGTTGAAGATTTGAAATTTTATAAAAAAATCGTATAAAATAACTAAAAAAGAAGTTTTTTAAAGATGTTCATAAAATATTGTGTGTCAATTTAGTGTTTTATCAAGGATTTTGTGCAAAAGAAGGCGGAATATAGTGAAACCAAGGATCTCGACATCCTAACGTTTCCGAAAAAATCTAGATTCATGATCAGCGCCCCAAAAAACCCTCGTATACCAAATTTCATCAAAATCGAAGTTGCTTCCTTGACAAAAATTCAGAAAGAACACTAACCAGAATTTTTGCGGGGGCCAGGGTAGCCCTAGAGGGAGTATTATTTTTTAATTTGTTATTAATATTTAATTAAGTTTATTTTAATATAATTGGACGTTTTCTGGTACTCTTTATAATACTATAATTAAGTATAATTTTTCTAAAATTTAAGGGTTGTATTTGATATTAACCCAACTTGTTTATGACCAACGAAAAGCATTTTTCGTAAGCTTCTCAGAGAAGTGCCACGTAAGAGGATTGTTACCATTTAAGATCTTAAACTGATTGGGGGTGCAGCTTAAGGGGTTGATAGAGGTCATTTATATATACCCCCGAGTTTATAAAAATGGTATTTTTTATTCTTTGATATTTGCAGAGGTTTAGAAAATATAGCCATTGTAAGTTTTAAAAAATGCACCCTGTATCTATTATGTATGTTTTCGACAACCCCATTTTCTAAATATGACTCTTATGTTTTTGTTGTTTATTTTCTTTTCTGCGTCTTTTAAATTAAATTTTTACATGTTTAAAGTTTTTAAGTTTTTTTTTTAACTGATTGTGGCCATAATATTCTCAGTGTGCCAGTGTTGTCATGTATCTTTATTTTAGTTTACATTTATTTAATTGTTTGTACATTATTTAAGGTTTTATCTTTAATACTGACTACTTTTAAAATTTTAATACTCAGGACTATTTATAAGTAAAAGCTCTTAAATTGCTTAAGTTTTGTTTTAATTCAATTTAATTACATATGTAGAACATTTATAAAACAAAGTTATAATAATTATTAATTTATTTTTCAGTGATGTCAGGTTCTTCAGACAATTCTGTGTTCGGCTTTGCAGTCTTTCTTCTTACCTCTTAACTTCGTTTCATTTTCTTAGTGACTTTTTGTCATTCAGATTATTACTTTTTGGAATATGTTCACAATGGTGGCATTTTTTTAAATGGTAGTTTGGATTTTGCTCTTCTTTTTCAATAGGAGGAATATTCTGCAGCATTTGAAGACGTTCACTTATTTCAGATGTATTACTCTTATTTTTATTTGTTTTGTATTTTTTAAAACGTCTAAGCTGTACTGCACTAGCATTTCCATGCGCACAAATTTTAGTAATCTGTTCCATTCAATTCTAACGTCTTTATTTAGCTTTTCAAGATGTCTTTTATTGGTATTTTTATTTGTTTTTCGTAATATAAGCTTTTGCTTTAAATCGCTTTTATAATCTACCTCTATTACTCTTCTAGCTCGCGCCACATTCTTTGTAAGCTGCTTTCTTACATAGGCTTTAAGGTCTTCTAAAGTTATATTGCTTGTTAGATTTGAACCTACTTCAATAAGTTTCTTGTTCCACTCATCAAAGTGTCCGTCTTGCAATAGTCTACTTGCATTTCGTTCAAAGATAATAGTTTTTACCTCATTCAAATAATAGTTTGTTTCTTTCTCTAAAAATAAAAACAAAATACATTAGGAACATTGTAATGCAAAACCTTTTTATTAACCACTAGCCAACCCAAATAAATTTGGGAACCTCTGGCCTATAGCATTCCTGAATAGTGTAGCTTTCTGATTGTGAAAAAAAAACTGTAACCACAGGAATCGAACCTGGGCCGCCTGCGTGATAGGCGAGCATCCTACCACTAGATCACCCGTGCTTAGATATGCATAACCTCTTTATAATATTCATTATAGGTTAATATTCATATGTCATTATTTTTCTCGGATATTTTTGTTTATTCATTATAAAATATAGCCTATAACACACCTGAATAGTGTAGCTTTCTGATTGTGAAAGATTTTATGATCGGTTCAGTATTTCCGAAGATTAGCGGTTACAAACAAAGTCACAAACTTTACCTCTTTAAAATATTATGTCGTCATACTTAGCACTGCCTTTTAAAAAATTATTTTTTTTTTTTCTGCTGTTTTGTGCTGTTTTTGTACTATTCTGTGCTGTTAAAAGAAACTTTATTTATGCATTTATATTCCGAGATATAAAAAATAGAAAATAGGGGGTACCTACTTAGCACTGCCTTTTTAGAAAAAATATTTTTTTTTGTTCTGTTTTTGTGTCGTTAAAAGAAACTTTATTTATGCATTTATTTTCAAGAAAAAAAATAGGGGTACCTACTTAGCACTGCCACTTTGCACCATATTCAAAATAGCTATCATGCTTGTGACTCATGCTCAACTTGTGCTATCATGTGCTGTTAATATATATATTTTTTTAATTAAAGAGAATCTTGTTTTTTACCCAAAAACTATTTTCTCAACCGAGGTTAGCACTGCCACTTTGCATAATAGCAAATTGAACTATTGTGCTGGGTTGTGTTCAATTTGTGCTATCATGTGCCGTTAATAAAAATTCAAAAAAATTAAAAAGAAACGAAAGAAAGAAAACAACATCTAAAATTAAATTCAAATTATACACATTAAAAAAATAAAATAGTATGAAGCCTTAATCTATAAAACATTGGACTTCATAACCCTTCGAAGCCTATTTAGGGATAGATTAAATAAATCGTCCCCAAATTTATTGGCATGCTTCATCAATCTATTTATTGGGGAAAATTGCCCATACAACCTTTGGTGAAAATTTGTTTGAAAGGTAACAGAATGCCTTAATGTCCTTGAAGGAACAAAGAAATTTACAGAAAAGAGCAGTTCACTACATTGCACATTCCCATGAATTAGTTTAAAAAGAAACAATACATCAGCATTTTTACGTCTAACTTTCAAACTTTGTATATTAATAGTTTTTTCAAGATCTTCAAAATTTATTGTTTCTTGGGGAATATGCAATTTAAAGGCAATGTATCATTAAAAACTTTCTCTGAACAGAATTTAACATTTTAACATATTTCTCATAATATGGATTCCAAACAACAGAACAATTTTCCAAAAATATAGGGGAGATAAACTCAAGAGATTTAAAAAATCACTGGTGTGCTATCTTTTTAATAAATGTTTTTATAGTGTAAATGATTTTAGAATTGGTTTGTTGTTGTCTTTTTTTATCTATGTTTCTTTGTTGTAATATTGTGTTATTTTTTATAGCTTAGTATACCGTTTTGTATTAGTTAAGGTCTTTTACAACTTTTGTGCATGCTTTTATATTTTTTACATTTTATATTTATCATTTAAATTTTTTATTTGAGGGTAAGTTAATATTTATTTTTAAGATCTTTTAATCAGAAATAAATAAATAAAATGTGTCAGATATGCTGATGATACATTGGTTATATTGGCGAGTGGGTGTTTATGGACCCTCTCTGGGGAGTGTTCGGGTGCAGCAGAGCAAATGCGAGCTTGGTGCCAAAACAACTACCTAAAAATTAAACGCTGATAAGACTGGACTTATTACATTTGAAAAATCCCTTAGCACAAGGCCACTCTCTTTACGCTAAGATGAATGGTAAATCCATCCCAGTAGTCAACAACATAAAATTTCTAGGAGTTATAATAGACTCAAACCTAAGTTGGAAAGATCATATTCACTCACTGCAGTCTAAACTGAACAGTACATGTGCATTGTTGCGAAGATTGAGAGATGCACTTTTTGTAGACAGTATACGCAGTTTCTATTTTGCTTGATGTTCAGTCTCTTATAAGTTATGTGGATTCTATTTTGGGGATCTTCTACTCAAGCAATTAATATCTTTAGAACCCAAAAGCGTATTATCAGATGCATACTTAAAGTGCATCCTCGAGATTCTTGTAAACTCCTATTTTAATAGCCTAGGCTTTTTAACTGTCCCTAGTCTATATTTCTTGGCCTTAATGTTTGTGAAGAAAAATCCCCATTTATTCACTGTAAACTCCCACCTACCTCGTGTGAAATAGAGAACAAGGAGTAAATTTCGAAGGGGCTGTGATACAGTTCTTGCAGGATAAGTGTTTTTACTCTTTTAATTTTGATTATTGATCATAGACTGTTAAAGTGTTACTACATATTTTAATTGTGATGTCTGTTAATGATTTTATTACCACCTGTATTTTTGTATCATTTTAACTGTTTTTAACTATTTAACTAAATTTCTTAATTATTGATCATAATCTGTTCAACTATTACTAGATATTTTAATTGTGATGTCTGTTAATGATTTTATCACCACCTGTATTTTTGTTTTATTTTAATTGTTTTTAACTAATGAAATGATTTTAAATGAATGTAAATTCAAACTATTTTTTTATTTATTCTGTAGTGACGTTTCTTTGTCGTTGTAACAATGATTTGTGGAAATAAAGGATATTATTATTATTATTATTATTAAATAAATAAATTAAAACCCTTACCTAAGTCATCACCAAGCTCATCAATTAACACATTATCATCATCTTCAGGATATTTAGCAATGGTTTCATTTTTCGATTGGGTTATCCCATGTTTGTTTTCGATTAGCCAATTCACTTGTCGAAACATTCTGAACCTTTTAATGCTACAACCAAAAAAACATTTGGAATATATTATATCAGGTGTTAACGAATTTATTAGACAAATCGCAACTAGTAAAATGTAAGCAACTTTTTTTTTTTTCTTTTTTTTTTTTTTTTTTTTAAGAAATTTATGAAGATTAAGACAATAAAAGGTTAAATTTTTATGGAGGTCAGCTTTATTGGGGTGAGGCATATTATCACCAACTCCTAAAAACAGTCGTACAGCAAGGAACATGTCAAATTAAATGTTAAAAAACTAAAAGTACTTAGAGAAATCATTTTATATTCCTAAGATCATAAATCTTCAGACTGCCTAAAAACGGCATGGTTGGTTCCTATTTTCAAGAAGGGTGATCCAGAGCAGGTCTTTAATTACAAATCAATTTCAATATTGCCTTTATTTGGCGGAATATAAGATGCAGTTTTAAAGCAGCAGATGATAAGTTATATCTCCTAGGGATACTTACTCCTGCCCTCTCTCTATATTTTAAGCTGCCTTATGCATATTAAAAACACCCAAGAGGCTATAGCCAGAATGGGGACTTACATGGGTATAATACCAGGGCGAGGAATGATCTTTCTATAAAATATAGTAGAACTTTCAGGGCGAGGGATGGACAGAACCACTTTGGCATAAAGTTTTTTAATGTATTACCGGAGGAGATTAAGCACCTTAATCTTAGAGCTTTTGAGAAAAAAAATAAAACAATTTCTAAAGGTAAATGCATTCTATAGTGAGACTGAATTTATGTCTACTGAGTACTTCTAGATCAGCTTGGTAATATCAGAGAGGCATTTGCCTGTTTACCATTCTAGAATGTAGTGTAATTATTGATTTAAATAATTATTTTAAATACTGATTCTAATTACTCTTTTAATTTGTTATATCTAATGTGTGAACAAGTTGTTTTGGTAATAGTTCGATATAGCGGTTTTCGCTATTATAAGAGATTTGTGAAAAAAAATTTCATGGCGTTTCTATAGATCGATTATGACACAAATCTGTGTGCGCGTTTTCCAAAATCCATTTCTATAAATTATTATTAATAAAAATATATTACGGGACGGTGGAGTGAACAGGGTGCTGGGTGGGGACGAAACAGTAGAAACCCTACATTAAACGCCCAAAAACAGTATTTCACAGTACACACCTGCACTTTCTGTTTACAAAAATGTCCAAAAAAATTGTTTAAAAAAATTAAAAATAAATAATAGTACAACAATCCCGCCATGGCTGTCACTGCATAAAAACGAAGAGTTTGCAATAGAACTGTAAATGTCCTGCGATGTTGCCAAATAAAGTGAGGAAAGTGTCAATAGCTTAAAAAAGGAAGATACAGGACAAAATTCATATGAAAAATTAAGTTATTCCTTCTTCCTATTATAATTTGTAGAGAAAAAGGAAAATACCTAAACATAAAGAAGGAGGCATTTCTATAAAAATACCATTGTTTCTCATGGAAATAGTGGATAATCCCCGTAATAGGCTTGGTGTTAATTCTTCATAAGAAGTTTGGCAACGCTGCTTCTATCAAGACCATCATTTTCATAATGATGAACTTCATGTTATCAGCTGACCAAAATAAATTTTTCCTTCTTTAATTAATGGCGGACTAGATATCTCATATGTGTGGGATAGTTTTTCGAAAAATTTAATACTTTTCAAAATTATTTTTCATGTGTCCCGAGTGCAGTATATTAATGTTTTCTTGTGTTTGACGTTGGATTTATACTGTTTTGTCCCCACCCAGCACCCCTGTTCACTCCACCGTCCCGTAAATATGTTTTTATTAATAATAAATTATAGAAATGGATTTTGGAAAACGCGCACACAGATTTGTGTCATAATCGACCTATAGAAACGCCCTGAAAAAGAATTTTTCGAAAATCTCTTAAACCGCTATATCGAACTATTACCGTTGTTTTTTGTTTTAATTCTAAAAATTCATATACTAATTTTAATCTAAAGTGTTTGTGACGTGTGGAAATACAATTTTGGATGTTTTTCATCAATAAATATTTCAATTTGAATTTGTTAATAATTTTTTTTGTGTAATCTTCATACCAGGAAAAAACTTAATAATTCACTGTACAAGTTGGTTTTGGATCATTTTTTTTAAGTTAAAAAATAAAAGCTATAGACATTTAAAATGTTGACAAGTTAGATTGGATGCACTGTACAAAGGCAGGTGTAGCAGCATGATTAGAATTCAAATTCAATATATTAAGGCCATAACCATTTACAAATATTTTACCGACGTCACAATTTGAGTTAAAAAATAAGAAATAATAAACATTGAATGAAAATAAAACAATAAACATTTTTAATTAAGGACTAATACATTACAAAGAAGGTAAGGTAGTCCCTTACATGTAATTACATTTATTTGTGTTTGTAAGGAGTACCAATAAATAAATAAATAAATAAGTAATGTAAACTAATAAAACATATTAAAATTTAAATATACTAAGATTTATACAAATAAAAACACAGAAAAAAAGTAATTGTCTAGAAAGTAAGAGTGGAGCAACTCCGATTTTGACGAAATTCGGCATATGAGAGCGTTTGAAAGTGAAGCTATGCAATTAACAAAAAAAAATTGTTAAAATATGTAGAAAATGGGATTCTAAACGTTAAAAATCAAATATTGCGTTCCACTTTTAGCTTAAAATCAAGTATTGTGTGCAAAAAGGGGAAAATAAAGTGAAAATGAAGTTACTTTGATTTTCAACTTTGATGATGGATATCTCGGGAACGAAACGTTTACAAAAAAAACTTTCAGATTCGTGATCAGCGCTACATACAACCCCATATGCCAAATTTCATCCAAATCAGAGTTCTTCCCAGTTTCTAGACAATTACCAAAAAAAAAAACAAATATGAGTTTTTATATTGCCCAGCTGCCCTCAGGAGAGACCTGGATTCTACAGATATGAGAAATCAAAATCTAAAAACTCCTGAATACTATAAAATGCATTTTGTAGAACAAGCTCTCTTTCCCGTGCACTGAAAGCTTTTTGAGATAATTCTCGAAAGTAAACAGGGAGGAAATTATAGCATGTTGGGCCGTTATAATTTGTAGAAATTCATGACTTGTTTAGTCTCTGATAATTCCGTCTTATATGGTTGCCCTGTCTAGTTGGATAGAAGACAACTTTTGCAAGAAATATGTCTAAAATATTATTCGGTGGGATCACGAGCAACCCCATGTTGTCAATTAAGGGTTAAAAATTAACAATTAACATAAAAAACATTGTTTTACCTGGACCGTCCATTACTGCAGCCTTATTAGAAAAGAAACATTAAAGCAAAATAGTGTTGGAACTCTCTCAAGTCGATCTTCTGAAAGATATTCGAACATCGAGATATTCGAAATGTTTCGAATATTTGTTCCGAATATTCGTATTTCGTCCCGAAATATTTCATGAACGATCAGTCATGAATTTGTTATTCGTAAACACCGAACACAAATACGAAAGATACCGAATGAATGATGAATGATTTTTATATCTAGGCGTTTAATATAGACAACCCGTAAAACATACCTGAAACCATTAGTAATCAAACGAACAAAGAATATCAGCTGTTATATTTATGGTTAAATAGCGCCAAAACTCGAAAACACTCGGAATAAGACGTGAAATAATTCGTTGCCGCAGCAAATAGCAACAATCTTTCAATCGGTATTTCGTCAAAATAAGTTTATTGGCAATGAAATATAAAATGTTTCGAAAGATCTTTTGCATTGATATATGAAATATTTTAAAAGATGTTTCGAAATATCTTTCTCAATGAAATATAAAATGCTTCGAAAGATCTTTCGAATATTAAAATCATTCGAATAC
Organism: Listronotus bonariensis; assembly: GCA_014170235.1. Classification (NCBI taxonomy): domain Eukaryota; kingdom Metazoa; phylum Arthropoda; class Insecta; order Coleoptera; family Curculionidae; genus Listronotus; species Listronotus bonariensis. The sequence continues at coordinate 19,634 of JACEGR010005737.1, forward strand.
GACTATTCGAATATCGAAATCTTTCGAATATGCACACCACTAAAAAGCAAAATGATCATCACGCAGCCGTGCACTGTTGCAGCCGTTTTATAATAGCGTACTTCATTCGTAATGTCAGAGTAAAATAAGTACACCTTTATATTCTAAAAACAACTAGTGTCGGGTATGGCGTTGTTTCATGTACTTAAAAGAAAAGCAAAAACCTATAACGGCATTGTTGTTAAATTATTCCCAATACAGTATTTATTTTTAGTTTAAATTAAAAATATTTTGTCGTTGACTGACTTTTATTTATTTCTGTTTAGTAGACAGTTAAAAAAAATAGATCCGACTTCGAAAAAATAAATAAAAGTAACTGAAAAGTTAAAAATATTAAATAAATAAAAAAATAAGTCGGTAATATCATTATTAAAGTATAAAAAGCATGTGCTTATTTACTTATTACTATTTAGTAGTTTACCGCATATGTTATTACATTTTATTTTTTTATTTTTATTTATTTTATTTAACTTATTACATTCCCAAACTATTTTTGAACGCTATAAGACAGAAAGCTGTGTAATAAATAATACATTTAGGAACGACCTCTGTAACAGAAATGTAAGAAATGTGTACTTTGTAATGATTTATGAACGTAACCCTAATGTCTCTATCCAATGATAAACCAAAAAAGTAAACTTAAGTTTATTTATCACCGATGGTCTTTTCCCAGCGTGACTGTTGGTAACGACCAAGGTTGATAGAGACAAGTTGGCCCAACTTTGCTATGACAGTAAACAGCTGATATTGTGACGTCATGGGAGTCTATTTTTAAACAATTTAAAATTTAAATTATTCTTTATACAATGGTTAAAGTCTTTTATTCCAGTATTTACTTACAAATATAAACACGATTAACACGATTTTTACAAAACAATAAAGAAATAACGACATTTTTTGGAGAGGATACCCTTGACGTCACATCTATCGGCTGTCAAATGAAAAGTTGGACCACCTTGTCTTTTGGTCTCTACCGGTCTCTACCAACCTTTGGTAACGACGTGTACCAGAAGCGGCACAATTAATATAAACTTTTTATTAAGGAGCGCTCGATCCCATATAAGCCTTTTTACTAAATTTTGTGACCATTATACGTTGAGTATTATGGCAAAAGGTGTCGTCACAAACATATCCTATATTTTTGGAATATAAAAATCAAATACTGCTTATTAAAAAGTTTATTTTTCTTGGAAGCGACAAAAAAACAAGGTTTGGTGACGTCACATGTAGGCGAACTTTTATCTATCTCAAGTGTGTTGATTCTGAATGCGCCCCTAATTATCTGTCATCGTAAGTCATTAGCGTCATTAGTCAAAATTTTGTTTTTATGAATTATATTTCTACTTATAAAATTTTGTTCTTGTTAAATAATAATAAAAATATTACTCCAGTACTTAACACAAATAAATTGAAGACTGTCCAATCTTTAAAAAAAAAGCACTATTTAATAAATAAAAAGTGCTCCACCTTTTGGTACCAAATAACACTTAAAAAAAGTTTTATTTAGTTCATTAGAAAAAGCCCTTTTACGAAGAATTAGTTTTAATAGGTAAAAATGGAAATGAACAGTCAGGTTACAGACGAACAAACATCCATTCAGGCTCTTAATACAACCAATATCGAAAGTTGGACGAATAAAGAAGATAATGTTCACAATTCAACACTGCTCTACATCGCTGTAAGTACCTGTAGCATATCTATATGACACATTTATACAATCACTTGTATTGATTTTTATACCATTTATATATTTTTACAAGTAATCTAATCTAATCCTATTTTTTTTTTAATTTTAAAATTAAAAATTTTATTAGGTAATTGTCTAAAAACTCTCCGCAACTCCGATTTAAACCAAATTTGTTATAGAGGGGTTTTTGGGGCGCTGATCACGAATTAAAGTGTGTGTATGAACGTGTTTAAACATTAGTTATAGACATTACTATAAATTATCTTTAATTTTAAATTTTATTTTTTCCTATTTCTTACCACACAAAAATATTGTAAAAATGATTAAATTTTTTTAACTTAATTTAAGATTAAAATTAAAATTCGTTAACAGTTTAATAAACGGTTTTCTGCTATTTTAAGGGTTTTTAAAAATTATTGATACTCCCATATTTTAGACACTCTTCTAAATAAAACGTAAGTGGCGCACATCAAAAATATTCCGTTTAAAAAAAAATATCAGTAAACAAACTTAAGGGACCGAGGAGTGAAAAGGGAGGCTGGGCGGGGTAAAATTGGTAAAACGAGTTAATGAAACTGAACATCACATGTAAAAATAACATTTTTTCACATATTTTTGAGAATAAAGATAAAAAATATGATAAATATAAAATGTTAATGCATAACCTAAAAGTGGGAAGAAAAACGACTAAAAACATCAGTTATACCACGCTAAATATAGAAAGCATTTGGCAACATCAGAAGGGTCTGAATAAAAGAAAGAATTAACACAAACTGGATTCATAAAGTGTCTCTGGTATAATTAAAGGATTAAAAAAAAAACGTTGACTAACAAAAACTAACCTGACCGCCCTTTATAATCCCTCTTTTATTATTAAACATTTATACAATCTTGCCAATTGTCCATAATAAAAGTGTGGACAAATGCCAAATAAAAATAATTTTTTATTATAAAAAAAATCATAACTGCGCCTTCATATTATTACTAAGGACAACTAATAGATAACATGTAGGTACCTCAAAATATTTAAAATAATCGTTAAAATAGCAGAACACCACATACTAAATAATTACCTAAAATTCAAATAACCAAGTTTTTGGTATTTTTATTTTAATCTTTAACAAAAAAAATTTTCACAAAATTTGGTGAAAACATACCTTTGCACATACCAAATACACTGTAAGTTTTTGGTTTGAAATATATTTTTTCACATTATTTTGACTTAATATTGAGAAAGTCCCTTATTTTCAATTGAAAATTCACGTGTCAAAATATCAGGATCGTCTCTTTGTTTCTTGATATCTCCATTTTCTAATGGTGTAAAAAAATATACATTACAATGGCAAATGTTCTTAGAAAATACAAGAAAACTCGGATCAGATTTTTTTAAACATTATTAGACCAGGGTCGATAATTTTTAAAACCAAAAAAAAAAATTATGATAGAATGAAACCTATGAAAAATATGGAGAAAATACCAAAAAATAAAAGGAAAAATGAATTACAGGCGATCTGACGTCGGGAAGTAAAAGAGTGAGTTTTTAAGTGTAAAAAATGCTTTTGTCAATTTCCGGCAAAACTATGGAAAATGTATTTTCTAAGAAAATTCATTGTGGTAACATATATTTTTTCACACCATTGGAAAGTAGAGATTTCAATTAACAATATGCTGATATTTTAACACATGAATCAATTGAAAATAAGGGTACTTTTTCAATATTAAGTCAAAATAATGTGTAAAAATAAAATTTTAAATGCAAAAATTACAGTATATTTGAAACAAAAAAATGATAAGAAAACAAAAACTTGGTTATTTAATTTTTTACACAAATTTTGAGATTATGTGAAGAAAATGTAAATACCAAAGTTGTAGATCTTTCATTACCTAAATCTTTGCCATTTAACTTTTTCAATACTTGTAGTTTTGCAGAAAATCAAGAAAAACCGTTTTTTACTTTTAATCCGCCCCCTGTCCCCCCTTCCGGACCTCAGATATCCCATAATTTATTTTTCCTTTAAAAGCCGATTTCCACTTAGGGGTGTTCACCCGTGACGCACGGTTCGGCACCCATCAGCTGATTGTCGGGGTTTTTCAAGGACACAAGTAAAATCATATCTATGCACATTTGAATCCAATCACAACTTTTGGTAGTACCAACCGTTAATTTATCTAGGAAATTTTATCGAGAAGTCGTCATCCATTAGGAAAATTAGAACCAGTCCTAATTTGGCGTGTGAAAACGCATAAGTTTTAACCCCTTACCCATGACTCGCAGGTGTGAATCGTCAGGAGTCAAAGACTTTTTACCCGGGGTAAAAACCCTAGCGGGGAATCGGCTATTATATTTGTTATATTTTTTACATTTTACGATGGGTTTTATTCTACTGTAATTTTTTTGGTTTCAAAAATTATCGACCCTGGTCCATTAAAAGAAAAAATGGTAAAGATTACATGTAGAACATGACTTTTAACAAGTACCTATTAAATAATGCAAAAAATTTTGGGAGGTGATTCCTTGTGCAAAATAAACGATAGTTTATTGTATAAACAGTGCTTTGAAAGTCAACTATTAGCAGCGCCAGATTAAGAGTACCTGATGCCCTAAACAGTAATTGTAATTAGTGCTTTGTACTTGTAATTAGTGCTTTGTACTAAATAAAGAAATAATAATAAATAACAGTCCACTCCTGTGGTGTCCTCTAGGCATGAAATTTCTGACAACCAAAATAAAAATACATTTCGTTAGCAAAACTTTAAAGAGTAAAAAAGTATTAAAAAAAAGGCCCTAAACAAACAAACTTTTTTCTTTCTTTTCTACTCTTTATCTTGACTGCCCCATTTGTGGTCACAACGTGATGCCTTACGCAATCGCTTAATTTGCTTAATGTTAATCCGGAACTGACCATTAGTGAGGTATCACGGTACAAAAATGGCGAAAAATAGGGTTCCTATTTTCATTGTAAAAACGAAAAGCACTAGAATAATAAAATTCTACAAAAATATTGCTATTTGAATATTTTTGCACTTCTTAAAATTGATGGAAATGGTGGAAATAGACTAATTCTACTGTTCTTGTTTACTTATAAAAAAAATACTTTGAGTAGCCCGGTTTATTTCAAAACGTTTTCATGTCCTGTACACAAGGAACCGCGTTTGTTTTGAAACACTCTGTATAAAAATACAAACATGTTAATCTATACTAATATTATAAAGAGGTAAAAGTTTGTAACTTTGTTTGTTTGTTTGGACCGCTAATTTTCGGAAATACCGAACCGATTATAGAAATTCTTTTACAATAAAAAAGCTACACTATTCAGAAGTGTTTTAGGCTATATTTTATTATGATTACCTAAACAAAAAGTTCAGATATTAACGCCCAAGAAAGTGGGCACGGGTCGTTTATCGTTCACAATTAATAAGCAACACTATTCAGGAGTGCTATAGACTATATTTTATAATGATTAAACAAAAATTTTAGGGGAAAATAATGACATAATGTATATCAATCTATACTAATATTGCAACTACGTGTATAAACACGGTGGCCCAGTAGTAGAATGTTCGCCTGTCACGCTGGCGGGCGGCCCAGGTTCGATTTTCTGCGAATGTAAAGATTCTAAAACTAGAGAGAACAAAGAAATAACAATCTTACATACTAAACAACAATAGACGGAACAACCATAACATATGATTAAAAAAAAAATTGAAGTCTTTTACTAGAAAGTTTTCGAGATTTCAGTTTTCCTAAACTATCACTGAAGAAATCTGTCTGGACCTCCCCCTACGAAGTCTCGCTCTAAGCCAAGCAGCCATCATACACGGTTAAAAGGAGACAAGCCAGATGGGTCTACACCAAATATTTTACGGTTTACTGACATTCTTAAGTTAATCTTTGGCACATTTAAAAAATTAACATAATCAGATAAGAAAAGTTTAAAATCTTTTGTCATTTTTAAAGTTATGTATTATATAATATAAAAATATCACAGCTTGTCTTTCTTCTTTGGGACAGAGATGTAACCCTTCAAAACTTACTTGCGCAACATTGTACTTTTATAAAAGAAACTTTAGATGGTTGATGCATTATGTTTAACAGCATAGAGAGATACCTCTCAAAACCTTTTTGTACCTTTTCTATAAAATCATCACGTGTGGTCTCCCATTGGCATCCATATTTGTGATGCATATTCAAGATGTGGCTTAACTAGGCTGTTGTATAATTTAATTATTGTGGAGATCTTAAAATGTTTACTATTTCTGATTATAAATCCCAGCTTGGGTTGTATGTATGTATGTATGTATGTAACGGAATCTTTAAGCTTAATTTCACCAACTTCCAGCGATTTGATTTCTTTGAAACTTTGCACACATATCAGGACCCATGACAATGCAATAATCTGCAACAGTATCCCGTTATCCTGATTAGGATCGCCAGGATAAATAAATTCACTTTATGGATTTTCTGTGGGAGGTAACAGAGAAAGAGCTGGTGCGCGATCTGCGCATGCGTGCAGTTTCTGGACTGTACTCTCAGCATAAGGCTGACAGAAACTTGTTCGGAGTAGTTGCGTTCTGAAACCCCATGCAACAGTGAAGCTTTAAATGAAATGATTAGATTACGAAATAGCTCGTGAAACATTTCAATATCACATGTACACAGAAAACTAATTGATATATCGAACTAAAAAAATGAAAAATAAATAATAGTTAAACTAAAAAACACGCTTTTATATGCAACCGAACTAAAAATTAGAAAATAATTTTTCATTACAAAGTTTGTATTACAGTAATAAAAGGTCAAACAATGAATCATAAATTATATACCTCAAAATAGAATTATAATAGAATTTAAGATAATAACAGAATAATTCACTTCAGAGTTAAAAGCGTGGGGTGCATTTTTACTATTTTTTCATAACTTTTCCTCATAGATATTTACAAATGAAATAATTATAATATTTAATATGTACCCCACGCTTTTATTCAGTTTAAAAAAACTAAAAAACACGCTTTTATATGCAACCGAACTAAAAATTAAAAAATAATTTTTCATTAAAAAAAATATTTTCACTTCATAGTAAAAAGCGTGGGGTGCTTAATATATTAAATGTTATAATTATTATATTTGCCAATATCTATGATGGAAAAGTTATGAAAAAATAGTAAAATGCACCCACGCTTTTTACTATGAAGTGAAAATATTTTTAATGAAAAATTATTTTTAATTTTTAGTTCGGTTGCATATAAAAGCGTGTTTTTTAGTTTTTTAAACTATTAATTATTTTTCATTTTTTAGTTCGTTATATTGCACAAAATTCTTAATATAACAGTAAATTAGAACATACTATTTAATTAAGCAGCAAAAAGAAAATAACCAGCCCCTATGAAATGACAATGGTAGCAAATTTTAAAATTTGCAAAAGATTACAACTCACTAAAAAATTTCTTCTTCATTAAGTAGCAAAGTTTCAAATTTTGCCAACAGATGGCAATCAGGCAATGTTTGGACCGTTGCCAACATTTTGCAATCCACTAAAAAATTTCTTCTTCATTTAATAGCAAAGTTTGAAATTTTTCCAACAGATGGCATCCTAGGTGTTGTTTTTATAATATAATGGAATTTTTTTCCTGGCGATTAAAAAAAGATAAAGGGATACTGTTTGCAGATTATTGCATTGTCATGGGTCCTTAATACGTGTGCAAAGTTTCAAAGAAATCGAATAGCTGGAAGTTGGTTAAAATTAGGCTCAAAGATTCCGTTACATAGGCAGCCAGATGGATAGATTGAGATAGATAGATAGTTACTATATATTTCGTTTATTAAATCTTTATTATTACAATCAAGCAGTTTACAGCCTTACAATATATTTATATGTTCATCGCTCACAAATGGTCAGTACGGCGTTATGCTAATTTCTAAACAAGCATTTAATTTACAATGCTAACGAACCAACGGAATCAAAGCGGGAAGCCAACCAGGAAACCAACTGATTTTATTCGAATCCTTTTTCATCCGGTCAACATTACGCGCATGTGTGGCAGCCGTAAACCCCTCCGAGTTTTTCACCCTGCGGTGTTGCCACACGGGAACACTACACTCCTTGGCAACCAAATTAGACACCTCCCCAAAATTTGATGATAAAACAGCCCCTACTACATACTGTATGCTTTTTTTTTTGTTTCTGAATGGTGTCTTGAACTTATACTGTATAAGTTTAAAAATTGCAATGCTTGTACCCGTTATTATTTGTTCTTTCTGTTTTCCTTTAACAATCAGGTCACTTTGCTTACTAAATTTTTATTCATAATGGCTTTGTGCCTACAATTGCAATTATTGTTACTATGTAGGGTACGAACATTGTCTAATGATACTTTTGCAAATTATGTATTTGGTGGTGCGTTAATATTGTTAGACCTCATTTTCCCGAAACTAGTTTTTCTTTAACTTGGCTTCCCCTCAATTCCAACTACACTTTCTCCCTAAAAAAGCTGAAGGCTATCAGACATTCTTAGTGCTAATTACCTTTTACAATAATTTTAATCACCCTTATTAAACGAGAGATAAAATTTGTCAACATGTTATACAAAAAACAATAAAATGTTAAAAGGCATTTTGAAAATTTTAGAATTGTAAGACTAAATACAATATCACATATGGAATATCACAGTTAAAGTTTATTAATCTGGCTCCTTCAACCATTTTGTTTAGGTCTAAAAAAAGGAGACTTTTCTTTAAAAATTTACACAAAAAAACATGAATCAATACATATTGATATGTCACACATAAACGTTTAAAGACAAAACTAAAAATACACTTAACATAAAAAGTTGCCCTGGTGAAAACAGGCGTCAGATTTACTTTTGTCATATAAATAATGCTACAATAATACTATGCCTGTTACTTAACAGCTGTCACAATTTTTTGTTTAAAAAAATGTTTTTACTCTACAAAATAACATTGAGTTGTCACTTTACCCCATGTTCTTTTTTATTGGCGGAGTTTTGTTTGGTATTCCTCTAGGTATGGTGGCATTTTCCTGCTCCTAGTACTTTGTCTGACTGGGGCTGCTGGTGGTTGCTTCTGTTGATCCACCTTTGAGCTTACTTTGGCTAGCTCCCTTTGGACTGATTCTGCGCCTCCTTTCACCAGGTAACTCGGAATGTTTGGGACCGACCGAACCTGCTGGAAGAAAAAGTATTAGTAAAAGAGTTATAGCTATTAAAACTAGAATTTTGAACAGAGTCATTTGGAAGCTCATTCTCGCCTTCCGTCTCTATACTATTAAAAGAATCATTAGAGGAGTCATGAATGGAGCTTTCAGTCACTAAATTTTTAGGGTGTTCCGCAGATGTAGATGCCCCCAACATTCACCCCGGCCGTGCCTGGACCAGACACCCGAAGGTTTGAGGTTTTTTTATTTTTATGAAGGAGTAGTCTTCATCATCATCTTGATTTTTATGCTGAAAGGTTATGTTTGTTAATCTTGACATTATTTGGTTTAGATGACGTTTCCAGAGTTTCCCTGTGTCTGTCAGGCAGAGATATGTTGTTTTTCCTATTCTTTTTTCGATCTTCGCTTCTCTCCACTGTTTGGTGTTCTGAACAGTGTAATCTTACCATTACCGTATCTCCTGGTCTATATTCTCGATACTTTCTTTTGTCTATTATGTTGCTATCTAAGTTTTCCGGTTTTCTTTCACTTGGCTTATCTCTGAGAAGAGTTAATCTTGTTCTCAGATTTCTGTTGAACATTCTTTGTGCAGGTGACACCCCTGTCACTGTATGCGGTGTATTTCTGTAATTTAGCAGAAACCGATGTATTTGAGTGTTAATCGGCACCTGATGATTTCTTGGATCTGCTAAGGATGCTTTAATTTTGCTCTTAAAATGTCCAACTGCATTTTCAGCTGCCCCGTTACTCATAGGGTTGTAAGGTGGTGTCAAAACATGTTCTATGCCATTTTTTTGAAAGAATTCTTCCATTTCCTTGATGGAAATGGCGGTCCATTGTCACTCACCACTGTTTTGGGTAGTCCAAATCTTGAAAATACCTCTCTGAGCTTTTCCACTGTCTCTGACACTGCTGTTCTTCTCATGTAAAACACTTCAAGCCATTTTGAATAAGAATCTGCAATAATTAAGAATTTTTTATTATTTAAATCACAAAAGTCAATATGGATTCTTTCCATGACCTCATGTGTTTCTGGCCATTTAGTTTGTGTTATTTTGGGTGGTTCTTTGCGTGTTTTAAGGCAAGGTAAACAACTTTTAATAAGATTTTCTATATCCTTGTCTATCCCAGGCCAATACACTATTGATCGGGCTAGCGATTTACATCTTACTATTCCGGGATGGCTTTCATGTAATAAGTTTAATATTTCCTCTCTTAAAATTGATGGTACGCAAATTCTGTGACCCCACATTAAAATTTCTTGGTCTATATACAATTCTGATCGTCTGTGGAAGTAAGGTTTTAAATTTTCACTTACTCTACTGGGCCACTTGTCCTCGGACACATATTTTACCACTTTTGATAGTTCTTTGTCCTTCATTGTTGCCTCTCTCACCATTTGGTTGTCAATTGGCCATTTACTGATGTTTTCACTGAAGAAAATGTAGGATGAACTGCCAGGTACTTCGTCCGATATTACCCTGGTTGGAATAGGTGATCTAGATAAATAATCAGCAATTATATTATTAGAACCCTTAATGTGCTCAAATTTATAGTCAAATGATGACAAAAATACTGCCCATCTCATTAGCTTACTAGCAGACATTTGTGGTATACCCTTATGTTCTCCAAAAATTGCTAGCAAGGGTTTGTGATCACTTTTAAGTGTAAATTTTGTGTTGCAGAGATAAAAATAAAATTTATTTATTGTATAGTATATGGCTAAAGCTTCTTTCATGACAGTGCTCATTTTTTCTCACTTGGTTGCAAGGTTCGAGACACACAAGCAACAATACGTTCTTCTCCATTTATTATGTGACTTAGACAACCTGCTATGCCATTTTCACTCGCATCAGCGGTTACTATAATTGGCAAATTTGGGTCAAAGTGTACTATGCAGGTGTCTGAAGCCATAATATTTTTAATTTTTAAGAAAGCTTTTTGACAATTCTCTGACCAATTAAATTTTTGATTTGCTTTTAAAAGTTGGTAAATTGGAGACAAAATCTCTGCAGCATTATAGACAAATTTATTGTAATACATTACTGCACCAATGAACGATCTTACCTCTGTTAGATTCGTTGGCGAAGGTGCCTCCAAAATTGCTTTTACCTTTTCCTTGGTCTTTTTAATCCTTCCTTTGTTAAAGTGAAGCCTAGATATTCAATTTGGTCCTGAAAGAATGAACATTTCTCCTTCTTGACAGTGAGACCTGCTTCTTTTTAACTTTTCTAGAACTTTTCTCAGATTTTCCAAATGTTGCTTCGTCGTTTTTCCAGAAACTACGATGTCATCCACAAAACAAGCTACAAAATTATAATTTTTAAATAAATTTTCCATTTCACGTTGGAATATGCTTGTACAGCAAGTCAACCCGAATGGCATTTTGTTTACTTTATACAAGCCACGTTCCGTATTCCACGTTAAAATTTTGCTAGATTCATCATCAACTTTAAACTGCATATATGCCATTCTAAGGTCTATTTTTGAAAATTTTTCCCCTTATTAAGCCTAGAAAATATCTCGTCAACCTTTGGTAAAGGATATTTGACATCAGACAAATGCTTATTTACAGTAACTTTATAATCTGCGCATAATCGTAAACTGCCATTGCTTTTTACAACCGGGACTATCGGTGTCGCCCATTCAGAATTATCAATAGGTTCAATCACCCCTTCTCCCTCTAATTTATCTAACTCTTTCAATACTTCATTTTTATAAGCAAATGGAACACTTCTATGTTTACAAAATATAGGTTGAGCATTTTCTTTTAGTTGAATTTTAACTACAGAGTGAGTATAGTTACCTAATTTATCAGTAAAAACTTCAGGAAATTCGTTAATCAACTTTGTTACCTCATTATCAATGGACACCTCATTAATGAACTCAATTTTCACCTCAAATGTCTCCATCCAGTCACGGCCTAGTATGTTTGCAGTGGCACCCTCCACTACATAAAATTTTACTGGTTTAGTGACTCCACGATAAATAACATTGAGTGTGATATAACCTTCTGGCCTAAATGAGCCCCCATCATATCCTCTTAATATGGTTTCATCCTGTTTTAACCTAAAATTAGAGAAATGTGTTAAAAATGTTTGTTTTGACATTGCTGATAAGCCAGCGCCACTGTCAATAAAAACTTTTATTGGTTTTCCATTGATCAAAACATTTATTTTAAAAGGATTGTGACTATCAGTCCCACTCACTCCAAATACATTTACACATACATTTTTGTTGGAGTTGGTTCCCATACTATTGTTACTTTGACAATAAAAAACATCTTCTTCCCGCTCATTTTCTAAATAAGAGTTATCATACTCACATATGCTTTCATTTTCAGTATTTTCTATAAAATTACATCGATTTTTATAGCATGCCCGTTGTATATGCCCTATTTTAGAACATAAATTACATTTTGCATGTCTATAATAACAATTTTCAGAAGGATGGTTTTTTAAACAATGTTTACATTTATTTAAATTAGAAAAGTTTTACTACTTATCTTGTTTTTTTGATGGCTGCTGGAATGTTGACCTTGGCCTCGATCGCGGCGTTGATGGTTGGTGATTGCTGTCGTCATCGGTCGCCGGCCGGGACCGGGGGTGCTCGTTCGGATGCTCGAAACTGGAATGCTTCACGGTTATTGCTATTTCTGTTCTTCTTATAGCCTCTCGTTCTGTTAACCATATTCACACTCCCAAAGCCATGCGCCTGCAACGACGATGAAGTATCCGCCCCTTTTGACGTCTCAACCATTGTTGCCAGCTCTAGCAGATGACTCAAGTCGGAGTTTTCATCTTCCTCACACAGCCGTTGTTGAATGGTTCCGCTTTTTAAGCCACACAAAAACGATGAGCCAAAATTTTTGTTAGGTCATTTCCAAAGCTACAACTTATTGCCATGCTTCTCAGTCTGGAATAAAATTGCTTCACATTTTCTCCATCCTGCTGATTGATTTTGTAAAATTTAATGCGTTCCCGCCACGTGCTTACTTTAGATTTAAAGTGTCCTGTTAAAAGTTCTTTCAATTCACTATACTTTTTTGCTTCGGAGCGTCCGGAAAGCATAAGTTACGCAATAACGTATACGGTTCTGATCCTATTGAACTAAGTAAAATGGCAACTTTTTTCATTGTTAGTCACGCCACATGCTGCGAAATGATTGTCCAGGCATTCTTCATATATAGTGAAGTCTTCAATCTCTGGGTGAAATTGTCTGAATTTCGCCGGCATGGAGTTTTCGTCGGCCATTTTGGACACTTTTTTTTTTACACACGACCACGGCACGTTTTACCAATTATTACCTCGTCGCCAGTGCTATATATTTCGTTTATTAAATCTTTATTATTACAATCGTTACAGTTTACAGCCTTACAATATATTTATATGTTCACGTTCACAAATGGTCAGTACGGCGTTATGCTAATTTCTTAAACTACATTTAATTTACAATGCTAACGAACCAACGGAACCGAGCGGGAAGCCAACCAGGAAACCAACTGATTTTATTCGAATCCTTTTTCATCCGGTCAACATTACGCGCATGTGCGCCGTAAACCCCTCCGAGTTTTTCACCCCTGTGAGAGCAATTAGTAATACCATTTATCAATTTAAAAACAAAACATGCATCAAACATGAGTCGCCTCTTCTCAAGTGTTGCCAACCTTAGCACATTCAACATGTCCACTCTATGATAGTTCTCCTACACAGACCATACTTAAAAGCAGCAAATCTTAAAAATTTGTGTTGAACACGTTCAATCATATATTTATGGTTGTGATAAAAAGGAGACCATATCACGGTGGCATATTCCACATTCGATCTGACAAGTGAACAATATAGATTTCTTATTGTCTCAATTGAAAATTGAGAACAATTTCTCAATACAAACCCCAACATTCTCATTCCCTTAAGACTCACCCTGGAAACATGCTCAACAAAAGTTAGCCTTTCATCAAACCAGACACCAAGATCCTTTGAAGTCTTAGTATAGGACAAATCCACATTATCTATTGAGTACTTTGTTGGAATTCTTTCACGACTTCGAAAAAAACTGATATAATAACATTTATCTATATTTAAAAACAGATGATTCGACTGTGTCCACTGCCAGAGCGCATTCAGATCCTCCTGAAGTTCCACTGCGTCCCCCCGTCTCAACCACTTTGTAAATTTTTAAGTCATCAGCAAACATTAGACCCTTTGAATGACGTAAAACGTCAGTCAGATCATTCACAAATAACACAAACAGAAGGGGAGCGCAATGAGACCCCTGGGGAACACCAGATGTAACCTCAAATACTCTTGAAACATTATTATTAATCTTCACAGCCTGCGTTCTACCTGTAAGAAAACTACCTAACCATTTAATAAGTCCCTGAGAGAAGCCCAAACCTACGAGTTTTGCCAAAAGAATCTTAAAGTTCACCCTGTCGAAAGCCTTGGAGAAGTCAGTGTAGATTGAGTCTACCTGATGGCCCCTCTCCAAGGCTTCCAACAAGTCAATCTTATATGTCGCCAAGTTCTCAGTTGTAGACCTATTATCAGAGAATCCAAACTGACCATTATTTACAATTTCTCTGCATGACCAATTAAGTTGGTCATACATTAAGCTATCAAAAAGTTTTGCCATTGATGACTGCTTACAAACCCCTCTATAATTAGCAATATCCTCCATATCGCCCGACTTAAAAACAGGAGTTATGTAACTGTGTTTCCACAAAGTAGGAAAAGTACCGCTATCCAATGATTTACTAAAGATAAGATGTAAAGGCCTTGTCATTGTAAACACGCAGTTTTTCAAAAATAGATCAGGAATCTGATCAGGTCCACAGGTGGTCCTAGTAGGTAATTTTTCGATCTTAGTAAAGACATCAGCAACTGAAAAGTTCCTCATAGACACGCTAACCGAACGATCAAAGTTGAACTCTGGAACAGGGCAATCTAAATCGTCATATACATTCGAGAAATGATCGGCAAACAAATTTACTACCTCTTCTCCATTATGTCCCTCTCTCCCATTAAAATACATACTGTTAGGCAGGTGGTTTGCTCTTCTCTTACTATTTACATAACTCCAGAAGTATCTAGGATTGTTAATTAAAGAACTCTCAACATTGTTTCGATGTGCTTCACTAACATTTATTTGATTCAGCTCTACATGCAGCACGGAATTCAGAAAATACCTCATAATCTGTCCAGATTCCTTGTCTGCATAAACCTCTTATGAGCAACCTTTTTCTACAGATGAGATCTTTATTTTGAATACCATAGTTCAAAAGTATTCGAATACCGAGGATTTGAAGAGCAAAAAAAGGGCCTTTCCAAAAAAAAAAACAACTTTGTCTTTACCTTAAACTTCTTGCTTTTTTAGTTATTAAAAAAGATGTATTTGAGTATTTGAATTCCGGTAGAGCAAAAAGTTTATAAATTGAGCCTAATGATTCTTTACTTATTGAAAGACTTTCTCCTCTTTGCCCATCCTTGGGCTGTAGGAGATCTATCGCTCTTTTATAGATACTTTCACAGCTTCTACTCTGAGAGAAATTATCTAGTATACACTCCTCAATTGCAACTCCCAACAGAGAAATGTATGCATCCCTATACGGTCCAACTAGACAGGCCCCGAACTTCTACTTTGTTCGCTGTTTTATCCATAGAGTGCAGAACCTGCTGCCAGCGGAGGTCTTTCCTTATCCTCCAAATTTTCAAGTTTTTAAGTCCCGTGTTAACAAACTTTCTCTTACCTTGCTTAAGACACCCATGGTATGTTAGTATTTAAGGTTTCAGCCTTCATGGATTGTCCTAAGATAAAATAAAGAAAGTTGAGCTTGTGCTGCCAGGCCTTAAAATTACCCATAATATTTTTTTTATCCAGGTATATCTTACAGTGTAAATGCACAAGAACTCCTTGTTGAACGTTGTTTAGAAGATGACCAACAACTTTTAGAAGCCATTGCACCTAATCCAATACTGGAGTCAGATCTATTGTCTCTTGATGAGGGAACTTTAAAATCTGAACTTAATAATGAAGCCGTTAACTCTACTGTCATAACGTCAGTTAATGAAGAAGTTATTAATAACTATATAAATTGTTTGTCCAATCGAAATCTTGACAGCACTAGTGATTATAAAATGCATACTAGGAGAAACTGTCTAACGGAAGTTGATGAAGAAGAACAAATATGTAAGTGTTCATTTTTTGGTGTTGGTTTTAATATACTGGGTGTTGCCCGTCGAGCGGGACATAGGGAATCCTATATAAATTTTGAAGTGGTCCAATATTGGTCCCCCTAATTATTTTAGAAGAAAATATAATTAGGATTTTTTAAAGAGCACGAAAAGTTGTACCCAGTGTACAAATTTCAGCTCTTCTCAGTCCGCGAGCTAAGAGATAAATGCTAAAATAAGTTACGAATCTCCTATCTTCTTACCCGCCTTGTATTATTAGAAGTTTATAATAAAATACTAGAAAAATTATTTAACCTCTTACTCTCAAGTTGTCAGATCAATGTCACATCATTCTTAAATAATGAACTACTTAAATCAAGAAAAATCACTATTATAAAATGGTTTTACCAGGGAAATAGTTATCGAAGAGTAGCGGACATGTTTGCAGCCTATTTTCCCAATAGGCCAATACTAAGTAAATCGACAATAGAACGGACGATAAAAAATTTGAAACTACAGGCACAGTAATCAATAATTGCAAATGTGAAGAAAATCGACGTGATCTTTCGCCAAACGATTTTTTTCTATGGGGACATTTAAAAACTAAGCTACCAATAAAAAATATGAAAATTTAGTCCAGCTAAGGAATGCTATTTCCGCTGAATGTACCAGAATATCGATGTACCAACTAGCCAACGTAAGAAATGAGTTTTATAATCGTTTGGGTTATTGTCTGGCAGTTAATGGAGGAATATTTGCAGCATTTGATTTTATATCATGATATTTTCGTCATAAATTGACTTCTAAATGTAGAAAAATTTGTTTTATTGTCTTGCGTAACTGTGTAAATGTGTTGGAATTAGCTGAAAATTAAAATGAAATGCGAGGATTCTTTTGAAATTCCCGTATAAAATTGTTCAGTTTTGGCAATGACATTATAAATTAATGATCTAAGTTGTCACTAATAAATGAATATGGTGTTTTTATTGTTGATTTCTAGAGTACAGGAGTGCATAATGAGATACTACGTTGCAAATTTTCATTTTGGGTGGAACTTACTGTGCTCTTCAATAAATCCTAATAGCATTTTTTTCTAAAATAATAAGGGGGAGCCAATATTTGACTACTTCAAAATTTATATGAGATTCCCTATGTCCCGCCTCGACGGAGCAACACCCGGTATAGGTTTTCAATAGCTAATTATTGTTATAAAATTTTTAGTGTCCTGCGTTTATAGCATCATGGACAAGCCAATATTAACCAGAGCTCGTGCTTCTTTGCCTGAATCATATCTCTCTGTTTGTAAAATTAATGATGGTAAGAATAAAAGCTTTTTATTTTTAATTATTAAAGAAAATAAGCATAATAATAGTATAAGAAATAGAGGATTTTTCTTGCTAAATTCGGCAGGAGTTATTTTTTTTTTCACAAATTGGTGCAGTATGACCCAAAATAGTTTTATTAATATTATAGTACAGGCAATGGGGATCGAGATACTCTTGTCCATTAAGCGTTTATTAGTTTTTTTAACAGATAGGTGCAGTATGACGTAATGAACTTAAAAACACAAAATACTTACAAATATGGCGAACGGAAGTGCCGCCATTTTGCGAAAAACCCTTTATTTGCCAACTCAGCGATGGCAAATAAAAATATCTACTGTTCCTACTTGCAATCCTCGGGATCGTGAGATTAATTTCACCTAACAAAGATGGACAGACGATGGCCCCATTAATTAACTTATATAAAAATACCGTGCTATGAAGATTTCTTCTTTTCTCTAAACTTTCCATACTAAATCTTCGTCGCAGAAGACCATCATCTATTCCCCTCTGAGGGTAAGTGCTTTCTTCTTTTAAAACCAAATATTTCAAAAACTTTCTTTGGACTCGTTCCACTGCTCTTACATATTTATCATAATATGGTGACCAAACTACCGATGCATATTCAAGTTTTGTTCTAACCAATGAAAAATAAAGTCTTTTTAAAGCATCAATGTTATTAAAAGATTGACAATTTCTGAAAATTAGGCCCAACATTTGTAAAGATTCTGAGACAATCTTATTTACATGCAAATCAAAACATAATTTTGAATCTAATACAACCCCCAAGTCTCTTGTATTACTTACTCTGGTCAATTTAGTTTCACCAATATAATTGGTTAAACTAAATTGACCAGAGTAAGTAATAAAACATACACATACATAATCTTATAAATCGTAAAGGGTAAGAGATACGAAAAAGAAAATAAACAAAAAGATACAAAATTTAATTATCTATAATAAAGGTCCTTATAATTGTGGGCCTTAAGTGCCCGGTTACGGAGATATAGGGCCAAACGGTTTTTGCAAAATGGCTGCACTTTCGTTCGCCATATTTGTAAGTATTTTGTGTTTTTAGGTTCATTACGTCATACTGCACCCATCTGTAAAAGAAAATAACTCCTGCCGATTCTGCATTATGAGAGTAACTCGCTCCCCATAACCTGTACTAAAACATTAATAAAACTATTTAGGGTTCTTAACAAGCATTCTATGACGTCTTAAAGTACAGGGTGGCTTGAATTCGACGCTCATCATTGGGATTTCGGAAACCGTAAGAGATGCAGGATCGGTTAAATGGAGGCAAAGTTGCGCAATTTGATGCTCAATAAAATGCCGTTTTGCGTTTTAAAAAATTCCGAGTACTTCCGAAGATATTCGAAAAAAACCGGAATTTTCAATTTTGGTTTCTATTGTTTCCTGGCTATATTTGTTAAGATAACTTAAAATGAAAAACACGTTTTTATGGCCACTTTTTCTGCTCTATAATTCAGTGTGATTAAATATTGAATCTGACGTTTCGGCTTCTGGCGACCATCATCAACTTAATTTTTTAAATACGGACCTGATATTTTTTCAATTTAATTAAATCCTTTCATCACTCTTAAAACACTATATATCGCCACTTTGATATTTGCCGACGTTTCGTCCAGACAATTCCATCACCAGAATATTGCATATTAATTTTACCATAATACGGTCCTGAACTACATTTTTAGGTAAAAAGGTAAAAAAACTTATTACATATTCATAATGTTTTATTGCAACTCATTGATATCTAACAGCAGAAATTGCTTTATTAACAGAAACTAACCAGCAGGTACGAATTCAAGGGAGAACTTCATTTAATGTATGGATTGGTATGTGGAGGAACAAAATATTGGAGCTTTCGTTTACGAAGGGACCTTAACTTCCGAACGATATCTAAATTTGATTAGGAATGATGTCTTAGACGCCCTAGATAATCAACCTTTGGCAGTATTTCAAGAAATATGGTGGCAGCAAGACGGAGCTTCTGCCCACAATGGAAGGGAAGTAGCTCAATTCCTTTACCATATATTTCCTAATAAATGGTTTTGCAAGATGGCCGCTAGAGCCCAGATCTTAGTCCCCTAGATTATTTCGTTAGGGGATATCTTAAGAACCGTTTATTTAAAAATGCACCTCACGACCTTTAACTACTACGACAAAATTTGATAAGGGAAGTCGCTTAACCAGAACTAACCAGAACAATTAATCGAGCTGTATTAACAATACAAAGCAAAAAAAGAAAATGCATCGAGGCGGAAGGTTATCTCTTTGAACACTTATAATAGTGATTAAATTATGTTTATTTTTAATATGGGCATCAAGATAGTATTACAAATTGTTTATGTAAGCTGATTTGTTGTCTACTTTTTTGTTTCTTATGTCTAATATTCATGAAATTTTCGGTTAATAAAGTAATTTCCGCTGTTAGATATCAATGAGTTGCAATAAAAGATTACGAATATGTAATAAGTTTATTCTTTTTTTTACCTTTTTACCTAAAAACGTAGTTCAGGGCCGTATTATGGTTAAATAAAGATGCAATACTCTGGTGATGGAATTTTCTGTACGAAACGTCGGCAAATATTAAAGTGGCGATATATAGTGTTTTAAGAGTGATAAAAGGATTTAATTAAATTTAAAAAAATATCAGGTCCGTATTTAAAAAAATTAAGTTGATGATGGTCGCCTGAAGCCGAAACGTCAGATTCAATATTTAATCAAACTGAATTATAGAGCAGAAAAAGTGGCCATGAAAACGTGTTTTTTATTTTAAGTTATCATAACAAATATAGCCAGGAAACAATAGAAACCAAAATTGAAAATTCCGGTTTTTTCGAATATCTTCGGAAGTACTCGGAATTTTTTAAAACGCAAAACAGCATTTTATTGAGCATCAAATTGCGCAACTTTGCCTTCATTTAACCGATCCTGTATCTCTTACGGTTTCCGAAATCCCAATGATGAGCGTCGAATTCGAGCCACCCTGTACAGAGGCAGTTTTTTACAAAATTTAATTTTTTAAATCGTCATTAAAAGATCTTTTAAAAGACGTTAAAAAATACCACATTCTATCTCTCTATACATATTTTGGAAAAATGGTCATCGAAATCTGAGGAATATATTTTTAATTACCATTATATCAATATAAATTTACACCTCCTAACTTTTATTTTTTTAATTTATAAAACAACTTAATAGTAATTTATGTAACAAGTGCATAAAGTGATAATTTTTTACGAGGTGAAAGTTTGACAGCACAAGCCGTTGGGCGATGCGGCAATCCCATGAGTAAAAAAAGACACTTATGCATGTTTTACTATACTATATTTTTTCTACGACCCGGTATAAAAATTTCCGAAATTACCAGTTTAAACACGTTTTATTTATTTAAACTTAATAATTTTAATTCTTACAGCACAGCCAATACTATATAATAGTTTAAAAAAAACTAAAAAAACCCGCTTTTATATGCAACCGAACTAAAAATTAGAAAATAATTTTTCATTACAAAGAAGTTTGTCACTTCAGAGTAAAAAGCGTGGGGTGCATTTTACTATTTTTCATAACTTTTCCCTCATAGATATTTGCAAATAAAATATTTATAAGCATTTAATATATTAAGCACCCCACGCCTTTATTCATTGACAAACTCTTTGTAGAAAAATTGACCTCTGAGTTTTCCACTCATAGATATTTATAATAAAATATTTATAACATTTAATATATTAAGCACCCACGCCTTTATTCACAAGTGACAAACTCTTTGTAATGAAAAAATTATTTTCTAATTTTTAGTTCGGTTGCATATAGCGTGTTTTTAATACGCTTTTATTAACTTGGGTTGTAACTATCTATCAATCTATCCATCTGGCTGCCTATGTAACGGAATCTTTGAGCCTAATTTTAACCAACTTCCAGCTATTCGATTTCTTTGAAACTTTGCACACGTATTAAGGAAACATGACAATGCAATAATCTGCAAACAGTATCCCGTTATCTTTTTTGGATCGCCAGGAAAAAATTCCATTATATTATAAAAACAACACCTAGGATGCCATCTGTTGGCAACATTTCAAACTTTGCTATTAAATGAAGAAGAAATTTTTTAGTTTTTACACAATTTGGTTAGTTGCACCATTGGTGTTCAATTTTTATGAACAATAAAAATTAATAAGTTCTTTTACACAATTGGGTTAGTTGCACCATTGGTGTTCAATTTTATGAACAATAACAGTTAATAAATGCCGTTAACACGCTTTTTTATTAACTTGGGTTGTAACTATCTGGCTATGTAACGGAATCTTTGAGCCTAATTTTAACCAACTTCCAGCTATTCGATTTCTTTGAAACTTTGCACACGTATTAAGGAAACATGACAATGCAATAATCTGCAAACAGTATCCCGTTATCTTTTTTGGATCGCCAGGAAAAAAATTCCATTATATTATAAAAACAACACCTAGGTTGCCATCTGTTGGCAACATTTCAAACTTTGCTATTAAATGAAGAAGAAATTTTTTAGTGGGTTGCAATATATTGGCAACGGTCCAAACATTGCCTGGATTGCCATCTGTTGGCAAAATTTCAAACTTTGCTACTTAATGAAGAAGAAATTTTTTAGTGAGTTGCAATCTGTTGGAAAAATTTTAAAATTTGCCACTCTTGTTCATTAAAAATTTTTTTCGCCATTTTGTCAAGAGTAGCAGAAACTAAAAAATGAAAAATAATTAATAGTTTAAAAACTAAAAACACGCTTTTATATGCAACCGAACTAAAAATTAGAAAATAATTTTTCATTAAAAAAATATTGTCATTTCATAGTAAAAAGCGTGGGGTGATAAATATATTAAATGTTATAATTATTATATTTGCAAATATCTATGATGGAAAAGTTATGAAAAATAGTAAAATGCACCCCACGCTTTTTACTATGAAATGACAATATTTTTTTTAATGAAAAATTATTTTCTAATTTTTAGTTCGGTTGCATATAAAAGCGTGTTTTTTAGTTTTTTTAAACTATTAATTATTTTAGTTTTTTTAAACTATTATTTATTTTTCATTTTTAGTTCGATATATCAATTAGTTTTCTGCGGTCATGTGATATTGAAATGTTTTACGAAATACAAAACCAAATTTTTAACCAAAGTTAAATATTTAAAAATAAATGCTCCAGTTTATTCACTAAAAAATTCCTTCGTTATTTTGTCAAGAGTAGTATTAGGACACAGAGGATCTGTAAAGGAATTTATTTATCCTGGCGGTCCTAATCAGGATAACGGGATACTGTTTTTAAATTATTGCATTGTCATCGGTCCTTGATACGTGTGCACAGTTTCAAAGAAATTGAATCGCTGGGAGTTGGTTAAAATTAGGCTCAAAGATTCCGTTACATAGATAGATAGATAGATAGATAGATACAACCCAAGCTAATAAAAGCGTGTTTAAAAACATATCCTCCTTGTTTTCTAAAAGACAATTATCCTCTTCATAACTATGCCGTAATTTAATTTTAGAAAATTGTATGTACTTACTTTTTGTAGAAATATTACTAAAAAGTATAAATTCCTTTTTAATTTCTTAGTCATTCAAATTCATTATTACTATTAATTTTTAATAACTTCTATTTACTTTATTTGCAAACTGTCAAATTTTAAAAGTAGTGACACATGCACTAAAAGAAATAATGACGAAATCAAAGGTAACTTGATCGTTTGGTTGAGTTGATGTCGCGTTTACTGTTACATTACATAAATTGATATTTTGGTTTACTGTAGTAGGCATTGAAACAAACCACTAATTGAAAGTGTGAAAAAACTTACTTTTTTAACACGTTATGTAATGTATTAGAATGAAGTACTACGAAAATGGTAAAATATATAGGGTGTTCCGTTTAAAAACACAAAATTGAAACTATTTCCGGATACAGCAAAAGTGACTTTAAAGTGAAAAATATCCGAAAACTCTCCTTTTCTGGAATGCAAGAACTGCATTTCCTATATTTTGTTCAAAATTCAAATTCAAATATTTATTGATGAATGCCCATACAGGTTGTGTTTTCACAAGTCAAAAGTTAAAAATAGTTAAATACAAGTTTAAAATAAGATAAAAATCTAAAAAAGGAAAAACATTACATTTTTAAAAAACAAACATACTTTTAAAATCATTACAAATTATGAGTAATTATTACAAAAACATTAAAACACAAACATATTTTTAAAATTGTTAGACTTTTGAGAACACTAAAATTACACATACACACTATAACATAGACCTAATTTGACAGGCAAATGCTTCTCTGGGACTATCTAAAAGAGCTCAACATGTATTCACTCTCGCTATAAAATGCTTTGTTTTTAAGATATAGTTTAATCTTAGTCTCAAAAGCCCTAATGTCAAGGTTCCTAATTTCCTGAGGTAGTACATTAAAAAATTTAATACCATAGTGGTTATGCCCATCCCTCGCCCTGGAAGTTCTACTGTACCTTATAGAAAGGTCATTCCTCCCCTGGTCTCATATCCATGTAAGTCCCTATTTTGGCTGTAGCTATTCAGGTGTTTTTTAACGTGTATAAGGCAGCTAAGAATATAGAGGGAGAGCAGGGTAAGTATCCCAAGAGAGATAAACGGCTCTCTACAGCACTCTCTGTATTTCAGGCCAGCAATGACTCTCACACATCGTCTTATTTATCGTAAAATTTTAGGGAATGCAGTTTTTGCTAAAAACTTATACCAAAACGAACCCAGTTTGGACCACTAGAAGGTGTGCTTGTTCAGGAAGAACCATCAAAAATGAAGGAAGGATTGAAACCTGTAGATTTTTTAATTCTGATACAAGGAACTGTATATAGCGTGGATGTATCTGATGAAAGTAAGTAAAATAGCCGTCATTTTAATATTATTTTAAGCATTGGCGGATTAAGAGTTTCCGAGGCCCTAAGCACAGAGGCTGTGTAGGCCCTCTATTGCTGGAAGGTGGAAGGAAGTATAAAATGAAAGTTCATTAAAATTTAAAACTAAAACTAACCAGAACTAACCAAAACTTAAAACATTTTTTTCCTTGCCTTATTCAAAGCAAACTCCGAGATTACATCGTTGAAATTTATCTGACGGAGTATGTCTGCTTCAATACACATTAATGCTAAAGAATTAAGTGTTGCTTGAAAATTTCAAT
Organism: Listronotus bonariensis; assembly: GCA_014170235.1. NCBI lineage: Eukaryota > Metazoa > Arthropoda > Insecta > Coleoptera > Curculionidae > Listronotus > Listronotus bonariensis. The sequence continues at coordinate 44,230 of JACEGR010005737.1, forward strand.
GAAAGCCACTTCGTAAATAAAGTAGGTACGTGTGGTGTGGTATGCGTACGTACGCTATCATATGCAAAGTAAAAACAACTATAGCTCGACAAATTTGTCCGCAACCCTACCGCGGTGTACATACAGGCGAGGCGGGAGACGCGGTCCACGGTCTCGGCGGGGGTGCACAAATGTGACGGGCGGATGAACAGGCACGTGGCACGCTCACTCGGGCGGGGCCTTGCGTGGGTGTATGCAAAGGGAAGTATCGCTATATTGGAAGCTAAATAAAAATACTAAAGTGGTGTTTGCGTGGAAATTTTTATAATGAAGTAAATAACTTAGACAAACCAAAAACAGGTAATATCAAAACGTAATTTTCATATTTACTCACAGTATGAGAGGTTACTCCCGGACTGCCCGCGCCTTGTGATCTCGGACATATGAGTGAATCTCGATAAAATGTATGTATAAAATGAAACGCCAGCAGAGAATGGAGGCCCCTGGAGAACCGGGGCCCCAAGCACGTGCTTGTAGTGCTTATACATTAATCCTCCACTGATTCTAAGATATTAATTACCTACTTATTCATATTAAAATCTATCAGTAGAAAAAAACGGTTTTTATATTTGAAAAGTGGCCGGGCTAAGTGATCTAAGTGCCAATATATGTATTTTTGTTTAATGTCCATCAATATTAGTCCGGTCAATTTAGACCAAAAATAGGGGTCAGGTTACAAAAATTCGCAACCGGCTGAAAATTGGTAGATTTGTTCGAAACACCGTTATAAATAAAGTGTTAAAAGTCCTCATTGATCCGACCTGAGGAAAAAAATTACTTGGAGTCGAAGGTTCCAAAAACCGGGTTTTCAAGATTTTCAGCAAAACGATATGTTTTATCATAAAATTAGTTAAAACGAAAATTGTAGAACAGGTATTTATCCACAAAAATCTCACTTTTTTTCTAAGAGGCGCCGCACTATGGTCGATTTTTGTAAAATTGTGGCAAAAAGGGAAATATCAAATCTTAAAAATTAAGTAAATTGTCTATAGTCTACTTCCTAACATTCTATTCTATTAGTTGGCTGTGACCATTCTGAATTTTTCACTTGTTTTTAATCTCTACGCCATCTTTAAATTAAGCCAAGTTTTCTATGCAGTAAACGTTATTCAATGATAAACATTGTCTTATAAAGATTCCTTGTATTAAAAAATTTCTTGTAGAATTTTTTTTACTGTTTAGTGAGATTAGTGTTTAGTCAGGTATGTATATAGTGTTTTATTCATTTATTGAAATTTTGTTTTCTATTTTACTATCACATTTAATCAAGTGTATAAAAATTATAGCAAAGTAGCCATTTTAAAAAGCATTTTTTTATGTTCCGCTAACGACCCTCTTATAATTTGTATCACATTATCTTCTCTAACTGTTTAGTTTTCTGGTTACCAAGAAAAGTTTTGCGACTTTTTGCGCTTTTTTTAATAAACTTTAAAATATTAGTGCAGGGTTATAGACTCCATCAACTTCTTTATTTTTCTAGGTACAAAAACATTTAATTTAAGAAGTTGTAGGATTGTTATCCACAGAGGTTGCAATGTATTTTTAAATTTATACAAGGTAGCTTAAAAAAGTGTGATAAATTATTATTTTTTTTAATAGAATACCCTATACAGGGTGTCTAGTGATGCCACTTTTGCTTTTTCCCAAATGGCAAGTGCTGCTAGTGCTTTTACCGCGATAAAACATTTCAGTTGTTTCTAAGATACATTGTGATTTGTTAAAAACACTTAAACTTATTTTGTTGGAATATTTCAAAAACTATTGATTTTCGAGACATACATTAAATATTTTATGAACCACAAACCAATAACTCTGGACAGTTAGTAAGGTCGATTTTTGTATTGTCACTAGTTGGTTAAATATATTAAAAAGTGAAGGTGATTTGAAGGTTAATGAAGGTGAATTTAACCTTCGATTTACCTTCACTTCACCTTCACTTCACCTTTACTTCGCCTTCACTTTTATTTCCGTTAGATAGCTCTTGAAAAGTTAAGATAGGAAAGTGAAAGTCGTTTTGCTCTATCTTCAACTGTTTTTGCTTGGTAAATCGTCAAAGTTCAAAAATTCCGATTTTCAATTGTTAATAACTCCCAAACTATTAACTTTAGGTATAGGAATATGACAAGCCAAAATGCTTAGAATTTTATGTAGATTCGAAAAATGCAAAAATTTACAGGGTGTCCCATTTAAAAGAACCTGTTTTTGGTGTCCCATGTTTTTTGACTCACCCTGTATACTTCAAAATAATTTTAAAAAGTAGCTAAAATAGCAGTCGATAACATAGTTTTTGTTTGGAATCAAAATTCTCAATAGTATGGATACTATGGAATCCTGTATATAGGTTGTCGTTCATGCCAAGTTTCGAAACATCCTGTATAAAACTTATAAAGATATCAAAAAAGCTTTTGCCACTTAAAATGATTATAATTTGTGTGTTTGTAATTTTGGAATGATAAAACAACATTTTTGATCTTCTTTTAATTTATGCCACGTTTTAACAATAATCGGCCACTGTGCGCCGTTTTTAAGATATATTTATTCAAAAATTTGAAAAAGTTGTAATCATCATAATGTATAAGTACACCACATACATACACCACCGAAGCTTGTAATACAAGAAAAATATTATTCTATTCGTCAGCGTATCTTGCACATATAAAAATATAAATATGAAAAAGTTGTGTAAAAACAAACCACTTTAACTATGTGCTTAGATAAATTGCGATATGCGTGTTTCATTAAAAATACTCGAAATAAAAAACAAGTGCGGTTTACTGATGTTCCTCCAATCTCAGTGGCTGCTTATCAACATCTTTTTCGGGTATATATAGTATGGACGTAAATAGTCTACTAACTTTTGTACCCTTAATTTGTCCTTTATTAAATTTGGGTATGACTAATGGAAGGATATAAACTCCTTTTGACGTAACAAAAAATTGAATTGATATTATGTAAAGGAATTAAAAATAAGTATTTATAAATTTTGATAAACTCTTATAAAGGTGTTCATACAAAATTAATTATTTTGGGCCTAAAAACGGTGAAAATCCCGATATATCAGGACGGATGGTAACCCTACGTGTGGTGGAAGACTGGAAAATCTGGAACTAGTGCCGATATTGTTACTTCACTCCGCATTTCTAGAAATCCCCTAAATACCAAATTTTGCAACTTTTTAATAACTAAAATTGCAATTCTTGGCAGTGGTAGTCAAATTACGTAATAACTATCATTCGTAGAATAATCTGTACATCTGACGCTATGCAACAAGCTGGTAACAGAAGTTGTTAATAACCTAAATCTCAATAAAAAATGTATAACTGTTTTTTAGACCTTGCGAAAGCGTTCGATACGGTACCTCATAACAAGCTTCTTGATATACTACATAACTATGGCATTAGAGGAACAGCTTTTAAACTATTAAAAAGTTATCTGAGTGATCGGTATCAAATGGTGAAACTTAATGCTGTCTTGAGTCATAAACAAAAAATAAAAATTGTTATTCCTCAGGGCACCGTTTTGGGACCGTTACTGTTTATTACCTATATAAATTCATTACTAAAATTGACAATACCTGGGTTAACAATTTCTTATGCCGATGATACAGCATTGGTTTTTGCGGGTGATACATGGGATTGCGTTAGGCATCATACAATAGAAGGAATAAGAATAGTAAAAACTGGCTTCAGACTTATAAATTAACCTTAAACTTGGCGAAAACTAATTATATTGCATTTTCACTTACTAGAGCAAATAGACCTCCTTTTAATGAAATTGTAGTTGATAATTATAGCATTCTGGAAACACCACATACAAAGTACCTTGGGATCATGATTGACCAGTTTCTTAAGTGGCAGCCACATATTGATTATGTCTCGAATAAATTACGGAAATTAATTCATAAGTTCTATCTTTTAAGGGAAATATTAAATAAAAAAACATTGATTACCATTTATAAGTCATTGGTAGAATCAATTATTAGATATGGAATACTTGTATGGGGTGGTCTATATAATAGTAGCTTATATAAATTAAATATTGTACAGAAATATATTTTAAGGATTATTTATAATAAAAATAGATTATATCATTCTAGAATGATATTCTCTTTGGACATTGGTAATATTAGAACAATATATATGTTGACCGTCTGTTCCTTTATGCACAAACATGAAGGATTACATATTGTTATAAATCATAAATATGCTACACGGGCTAATGATAACAGAGAAATACAACTTCCTGTTAGTCACAACAACTTAAATATTAAATATATAAATTATATTGGTCCTAAAGTTTTTAATATGTTGCCCTATGTTGTCAGGACTGTGGAAAATAAGCAAAAATTTAAAATATTATGCAAACGATACATTTATGACAATTGGCAACAATTTGAAAGGTTGTTTGTTTGATGTAAAATTATAAAGTGTACAAAGTGTATTGTAGTTTTCTGGATCTTTAAGTTATATTATATTTTATTTCATTTTGAGATATATGTATATCTAGGTTTGTTATGTGGGTCATGCACATACAGATGTTTTTTACATCTAGGTGCATATTAATATTTTTGTTTGAGTTGTATATTGCAGTGTATTGTTTAATTATGTATGTAAAGATTGTTAATTGGTTAAATGTTTAAATGAATGAAATAAAATAATTATTAAAAACTTAAATTTATCCTTTGCAGATAATTCAAATTGGATGAGTTTTGTTAGAAAAGCTTTAACATATGAAGAACAAAACTTAATTATATCACAGGAAGGGAATGGATTATACTTTACAACGACCAAAAATATTCTTCCTAAAGAAGAATTAAAAGTAAGTTTAAATATGTATAAGGTTGTTTATTTTATTACATACATCACACTTTTACATATTTTGTATTTATCTTTTATTTTTATTTACATTTTTAACTTGGAATGGAAAAAATTACATGGTTTTATATTTTTCATTAAATATTTTTAGTGCTACTTTCCATTGTATTATATTATTTAAGAAGGTTAACTTTAAACACGCGCCATATATACCCAGTGGCGTCAAAGCCTACTGCGATTGAAATTATTTAAAGAGAAGTTTTTCAGTATAGAGGTAAGAGGGGAGGGGTACCATCTGAATGTATTAAAAAGTGTTCATCGGAAAGGAGTGACTTAATGTGGCGCCACAGTAGCAAGTGAAAAGGTTTTAACCAATGAGCATGAAGCATGAAGAGTGAGATAGAAAATGAAAAAAGGACAGATAGATACAATATAAAAAAGGGAGAAATACTAACATCTTCCCTACTGGCTACTGAAGCGCCACCTTAATTTGCTTCCTTCTGATGGACACTTTTTCAACTTGTGCGCCATAAAAGATGGTACTTCTCCCTCTCTACCCTCCATATTTTTAAGTTTATTACAAAAAAATGTGAAATGCTTACTTCAAAACCCTTTTTTTGCAATCATCTTGGCTTATTCGGTAACTTAAAAATCCACAACATCCATGTGAAGACCAGCGATGTGGGAAACACTTGTATTTTTTAGTTTTGGACCATGTCGATTTAAAATTCAAAAATTGAAGGGATATGCCGGAACAACGTTTTAACCGACTGTCTGGTCTAAAGTTGGATTTCCATAAAAAATTGTTCTTTATACCCATACGCATAGGCCCACACTGTTTCACGCAAACCTTTCACAAATTTGTCCTTGTGGAGATGTCAAAGCGATTACACACTATGTGCCCTGACAAAAAATCTCCTATATTTTATTAGAGTTGGCAAATGTCCTAGTCAAGTCGAAAGCAGGGGCTCAATAAAAGGAAGGGGTGTGGGAGGCTTAGACCCCCCCACCCAGACGGCGATTAGCCCCACTAAGAAGGCAATTAGCCCTCACAAAATGAATACCCTTAAATCATGTTAATTTTTATAAAACCTAAAAATTGTTTAAAACCATACTGTCCTCTCTCTAACCACGTCACAATAAAACACCTTTGACTCATTAACAAAGTCGTAAGAGACTTGTTTCCGTGTAAAAACGTTGTAAGTGATATGTATATAAAACGTTGTTTTAGGGATTTTTTTCTTATCTTCAGAACTTCTTAATAAAGGTTCATAATTATATAATAAAAATACTTATAATAATAATAAGCTTTATTGTCATGAAAAATATTTAGATATCTTTGTAGACAAAGCAAAACAATAAATTATACAGGGTGGCCCACCATATTCGACATGGTCTATAGCTGGATAACCATGGGGTTTTTAAAAGAAGTAAATACTGGAACATATTATTCCGAAACACCTCTTATAAAAACACGTGTCTTCGTTTTTATACCTTTATTAACAATGGAACGTAACTATGGTTACAACAACGACAAAATCTTCTCTTGTCAATGTCTCGAAGTTTACACCATAAAAGTCGAATCTATACTAACTGATCGGAGGTTTCCGTCGCCCTTTTATAGTATGGTGGAAGAGGAAAGAATGATCTAGACTATTCGAGAAATATCGTGAAAATTTCATAGTACAGGATGGCATAAAAGTTCTTAATGGATAATTCGGGCGTTTTCGGAAACCTTCGAAAGTGATGAAATAACTTGGAAAAATTAAGGTAAATTATTTAAATAAATCAACAAACTAAAGTAAATGATCCTAACTCTCTAAAATTCTATAACCTAAACAAATTTTTGAATGTCTGTAACATTGCCCCCTTCCAAGTTGTGATCGTCTCGATCAAGTATCTTCACTGTCTTGATAACGGCTTAGCCTTTCTAGATGTACTACTTTCATCTTTGCCTGTGGACTCTTCTGTATACGGTACACCAGATCATTAAGTCGTGTCACCACTTTATATAGTCCCTCCCATGACTTCTGTAGTTTCGGTGAACGCCCCTTGGTTCTTCTTGGATTGTATAACCAAACTTTTTCACCGACGACAAATCCCTGATGGTTAGCTTTCAAGTCATAGCGGGATTTCATACGGTCACTTCCTTTTGTAACTTGGTACGCACCTCTTCATGTATCCTCTGTAGCTGTTTACTTAGTTGACTTACATAGTCTTCTGCTGGTTGTTCATTGGTGGAAGGTCGTCCTGTAAGCAAGTCAACTGGAAGGCATATTTCCGCTCCGAAAATGACTTTAGCAGGTGTTTCGCCAGTAGTTTCGTGAATTGCGGAGCGGTATGCTAATAAAAACGGCTGTATACAGTTATCCCAGTCACTTTGTTGGTCATTTACTTTAATTTTCAGGTAGTTATCAAGTGTTCTGTTAAACCGCTCTACCATACCATCGGACTGGGGATGAAGAGGTGTTGTTCTTGTTTTATGGATTCCCAGGAGATTACACAGGTTCTTGAAAAGATCGGACTCAAAGTTTCTGCCTTGATCAGAATGTATTTCTCTAGGAACTCCATAGCGACAAATCCATTGTTGAAATAATACATCGGCAACAGTGATAGCTTCTTGATTTGGGATTGGGTAGACTTCTGGCCATTTACTGAAGTAATCCATCGCTACCAATATATAGCGATTCCCTGATTTACTAACTGGAAATGGCCCTGCTATGTCTATGGCAATTCTTTCAAAAGGTGCCCCTACATTGTATTGCTTCATCTTGCCATGGCTTCGTGTTTTCGGTCCCTTGCTGGAAGCGCAGTCCTTACACATTCTGCACCAGTCTTTTACGTCTGCACGACTTCCCAGCCAGTAGAACCTTTCTCGAACCTTTTCAAGAGTCTTCATAACTCCGAAATGGCCACCTCCTACACCATTATGCAAGGCTTGCAATACTTCAGGAATCCTTTTGGTTGGTAGGATTATCTGATGTTTATGGATTTTGCCGTCAGAACTTTCCCAGACCCTTTGTAATAGGCCATCTTTAATAACCAAAGAGTCCCATATGGCCCAGTACCCTTTATGTCTTGGAGACTTTGAAGCTATTTGCTGATATGGTGGCCTTTTCACATTTTCTGTCTTAAGTTTGACAATGTCTCCAAAATCTGGATCTTCTAGTTGTTCTTTTGCCAAGATCTTAGGGTCCCATTCTTGAGAGCACTGGATGCGTGTTCTTCGGCAGTGGAATTCATCGGGATCTTCTTGCTCTTCTCGTCTGCTGCAGTGTTTGCATTCGTCCGGGCAGGGTCGTCTTGATAGAGCGTCAGCATTCTTATGGTTCAGTCCTTTTCGATGTTCGATTTTAAAGTCGTATTCTTGAATACGTTGCAGCCATCGGGCTATCTGACCCTTCAGGGTTCTTGAACTGAAGCAACCATTTAAGTGATGCATGATCCGTTCTTAGGTGGAATTTCTGGCCATACAGGTATTTATGAAAATGCTCCAAAGATTTGACAATAGCTAAAAGTTCTTTTCTAGTGACACAATAATTTCTTTCAGGTTTGGACAGAACTTTGCTAAAATAGGCTATAACTTTTTCTTGGCCATCTTGAATCTGTGACAAAATTCCACCAATAGCAGTGTTGCTTGCATCAGTGTCCACAATAAATGTTTGATTTGGTTGTGGATATGACAACACCGGAGGATTGCAAAGGGCTTTCTTTAGATGTATGAAAGCTGTTTGACAATCTTCAGTCCATTCATAGTTGTTGTCATTTTCCGTAAGACGATGTAATGGTCTCGCAATATCGGCAAACCCCTGTATGAACCGTCTGTAGTAGGTACACAATCCCAGAAAACTTCTAATTTCATGCTTATTCTTTGGTATAGGCCAGTTCTGGATAGCTTCGGTCTTCTCTGGATCGGTTCTTACTCCATCTTCTGTAATTATATGCCCCAGGTACTTGACTTCTTTCTGGAACAGGTGACAGTAGGCATTGCCTTACTTGGGCCACCCCCACTCCTCCACCCGTGACGTCATTACGAGGAATCTTGGGCGACGCCTATTTTAGGGTACTGCGCATGCGCGTCATATTTAGGAATCTTGCGCAACGCGTTGTTTAGGGCGTGGTCAATCTGTCAAACGTCATCTGTCAAATGTCATCTGTCACCTGTCATATGTCAAAAGCTCTGACGTCATATTAAGGAATCTTGCGCAACGCGTTATTTAAGGCGTGGTCAATCTGTCAAACGTCATCTGTCATCTGTCAAATGTCATCTGTCACCTGTCATATGTCAAAATCTCTGACGTCATATTTAGGAATCTTGCGCAACTCCATATTTAGGGCGTGGTCAATCTGTCATCTGTCACCTGTCAAATATCACGTGACTTAGAAAATGGCGCCTGTCAGCTGTCACCTGTCATATTTCGCGAACCACGTGGTTACGTGAGATAAGGCAGTACGCATGCGCGGAAAATAATGTCAATATAACCTAGGCGTTGATTGAAATGACATAACCTAAATTTATACGGATAAGCCTTTTGCCCCTCGCCTAAGGCTCCGGGCCCCTCGTTTAAGCCCGGGGGCCCCACGATCGTAAAGTAGGGAGAGATAGAGAGTTTACGGGCCTCCGTCCCCGGGGGAGCTTATTATCTCAAGATCTCTGACGTCATTCGAAATTTAGGAATCTTGCGCAACTCGTTATTTAGGGCGTGGTCCCTACTATCTGTCAAACCATAAGTGTCATCTGTCACCTGTCAAATGTCACCTGTCACCTGTCATATGTCAAAAATCACGTGACTAGGAAAATAACCGCCATGCGTAGGATACTTGCGCTATGGTCATAAATTGATTTGCGCAAACGCGAAAATTCCAAGTCATGCCGTTCGGGCGCTATCGACTAAAATCGTTATTTAACCTTGATGATGAGTCATCAGCGCGCGGTTTAAATTTTTTAAATATAGTGTAACGTCATACTTATCGAATAGCGAAAACCGCATGACGCCATCTTTAGCCGTAAGGACGCTACAGCTGTTTAAAATATGGCGAGAGACACCAACCAGCGAGTAAGACGGTAACCCCATAGCAAAATCAATCATAGCGGCCTTATTATTAAACTTAGAATAATGAAACTTGAACAAAGAATAGTTGCTAACGGTAAATAATTTCAAGGTCAAACTTGTCACATGATAATCCTAAAATTCTAAGAATTACGGGCCCCGACACCCCGCGCCCTCCGCTTAAGCCATCGGTTTAAGCGGAGGGCGTAGCTCAAACGCATGCGGTGAAAAATGGCGCGATTCGCCGATCGAATAGCGAAAACCGCATGACGCCATCTTTAGCCGTAAGGACGCTACAGCTGTTTAAAATATGGCGAGAGACACCAACCAGCGAGTAAGACGGTAACCCCATAGCAAAATCAATCATAGCGGCCTTATTATTAAACTTAGAATAATGAAACTTGAACAAAGAATAGTTGCTAACGGTAAATAATTTCAAGGTCAAACTTGTCACATGATAATCCTAAAATTCTAAGAATTACGGGCCCCGACACCCCGCGCCCTCCGCCTAAGCCATCGGTTTAAGCGGAGGGCGTAACTAAACGCATGCGGTGAAAAAATGGCGCGATTCGCCGAACGGTTCGCAGAGCGGTTCGCCAAACGGCTCGCCGAACGGGACGTATATCTTGGCTTCTAGTTAATTTTATTCATTCTTTTTAAACAATTATTTTTAATAAATATATTAACACTAATTTTTAAATAAATATGTTATTTGAGAGTAAAAGGGCCTTAACAGTTTTAAACGTATATTTCGGTTTCAAGTGGATCGATTTTAGTTGTTCTTTTTGCTAATAATTTAATTTTTATAAATCTACAAATATTAATACTAAAATTTTTAATAATTATGTTATTTGAGTGTAAATAGGGCCTTTAACAGTTTTTTAACGTATATCTTGGCTTCTAGTGGTTTGATTTTAGTCATTCTTTTTTTAAACAATTATTTTTAATAAATATATTAACACTAATTTTTTAAATAAATATGTTATTTGAGAGTAAATAGGGCCTTAACAGTTTTTAACGTATATTTCGGTTTCTAGTAGACCGATTTTAGTTGTTCTTTTTGCTAATAATTTAATTTTTATAAATCTACAAATATTAATACTAAAATTTTTAATAATTATGTTATTTGAGTATAAATAGGGCCTTAACAGTTTTTAACGTATATCTTGGCTTCTAGTGGTTTGATTTTAGTCATTCTTTTTTTTTTAAACAATTATTTTAAATAAATATATTAACACTAATTTTTTAAATAAATATGTTATTTAAGGGTGAAAAATTATTAGGGCCTTAACAGTTTTTAACGTATATTAGAAATACAGGGCTGTTTTAGGAAATACAGGGCTGTTTTTAGAAATACAGGGCTGTTTTTGAAAATACAGGACTGTTTTTTGGAAATACAGGGTTGTTTTTAACGCATGCGTAAGACCGTCAATCAGGAGTGTAAACATGGTGGATTATGAAGATATACGCCGAGCGCCACGTGCAGAGGTTACGCTCCACGCCTTATGACATAACCTTAAACATATAGTTCATTCGCGCATGTTTGGCGAACCGCTCTGCGAACCGTTCGGCGAATCGCGCCATTTTTTCACCGCATGCGTTTAGTTACGCCCTCCGCTTAAACCGATGGCTTAAGCGGAGGGCGCGGGGTGTCGGGGCCCGTAATTCTTAGAATTTTAGGATTATCATGTGACAAGTTTGACCTTGAAATTATTTACCGTTAGCAACTATTCTTTGTTCAAGTTTCATTATTCTAAGTTTAATAATAAGGCCGCTATGATTGATTTTGCTATGGGGTTACCGTCTTACTCGCTGGTTGGTGTCTCTCGCCATATTTTAAACAGCTGTAGCGTCCTTACGGCTAAAGATGGCGTCATGCGGTTTTCGCTATTCGATCGGCGAATCGCGCCATTTTTTCACCGCATGCGCTGAGCGACGCCCTCCGCTTAAACCGATGGCTTAAGCGGAGGGCGCGGGTGTCGGGGCCCGTAATTCTTAGAATTTTAGGATTATCATGTGACAAGTTTGACCTTGAAATTATTTACCGTTAGCAACTATTCTTTGTTCAAGTTTCATTATTCTAAGTTTAATAATAAGGCCGCTATGATTGATTTTGCTATGGGGTTACCGTCTTACTCGCTGGTTGGTGTCTCTCGCCATATTTTAAACAGCTGTAGCGTCCTTACGGCTAAAGATGGCGTCATGCGGTTTTCGCTATTCGATAAGTATGACGTTACACTATATTTAAAAAATTTAAACCGCGCGCTGATGACTCATCATCAAGGTTAAATAACGATTTTAGTCGATAGCGCCCGAACGGCATGACTTGGAATTTTCGCGTTTGCGCAAATCAATTTATGACCATAGCGCAAGTATCCTACGCATGGCGGTTATTTTCCTAGTCACGTGATTTTTGACATATGACAGGTGACAGGTGACATTTGACAGGTGACAGATGACACTTATGGTTTGACAGATAGTAGGGACCACGCCCTAAATAACGAGTTGCGCAAGATTCCTAAATTTCGAATGACGTCAGAGATCTTGAGATAATAAGCTCCCCGGGGGACGGAGGCCCGTAAACTCTCTATCTCTCCCTACTTTACGATCGTGGGGCCCCCCGGGCTTAAACGAGGGGCCCGGAGCCTTAGGCGAGGGGCAAAAGGCTTATCCGTATAAATTTAGGTTATGTCATTTCAATCAACGCCTAGGTTATATTGACATTATTTTCCGCGCATGCGTACTGCCTTATCTCACGTAACCACGTGGTTCGCGAAATATGACAGGTGACAGCTGACAGGCGCCATTTTCTAAGTCACGTGATATTTGACAGGTGACAGATGACAGATTGACCACGCCCTAAATATGGAGTTGCGCAAGATTCCTAAATATGACGTCAGAGATTTTGACATATGACAGGTGACAGATGACATTTGACAGATGACAGATGACGTTTGACAGATTGACCACGCCTTAAATAACGCGTTGCGCAAGATTCCTTAATATGACGTCAGAGCTTTTGACATATGACAGGTGACAGATGACATTTGACAGATGACGTTTGACAGATTGACCACGCCCTAAACAACGCGTTGCGCAAGATTCCTAAATATGACGCGCGTGCGCAGTACCCTAAAATAGGCGTCGCCCAAGATTCCTCGTAATGACGTCACGGGTGGAGGAGTGGGGGGTGGCCCAAGTAAGGCAATGCCTACTGGTGACATTTCTTTCTTTAGGTCTTCTTTGTTTTTCCATCATTTGTTTAATTAGTGCACTTAACTCCTACATAACTGCTTGCTGTCTTTGTCTTGTCTCAACTGGCATTCACTCTTCTTACCACTTCGGCTTCCTTGGGTAACCTCGTTCCGCTTCTGACACCAAATGTTCCAAAACACCTCGTATAAAAACACGTGTCTTCGTTTTTATACCTTTATTAACAATGGAACGTAACTATGGTTACAACAACGACAAAATCTCTCTCTTGTCAATGTCTCGAAGCTTACACACAAAGTCGAATTTATACTGACTGATCGGGTTTTCCGTCGCCCTTTTATAGTATGGTGGAAGAGTAAAGAATGATCTAGAATTACGAGAAATATCGTGAAAATTTCATAGTACAGGATGGCATAAAAGTTCTTAATGGATAATTCGGGCGTTTTCGGAAACCTTCGAAAGCGATGAAATAACTTGGAAAAATTAAGGTAAATTATTTAAATAAATTAACAAACTAAATTAAATGATCCTAACTCTCTAAAATTCTATGACCTAAACACATTTTTGAAAGTCTGTAACAATATACTGGTCGGATAAGACCACAGTATAAAATTATTTTTAGTCTATACAGGGTGTCTCATAAAGGTATGACGTATCAAAGTTATATTTTTTTAAATGGAACACCCTATATTTTATGACGGTTTTAGATTCTACTTTAAAAAATAACTCAACATTGTTTATAGTACTAAGTATCTATTTTTATTCGTTTTTGTGATATTTGATTTTTGAAAAATGCAGAGGTAAAATTAAATTGATTTTACTTTAACACTTTTAACACTTTAAACTTTAAAATGTGTAACAAGATTAGAAAAGTCTGCCATATCATACGTAGGTCAAAAATCAAGATCAAATATTGTACAGGGTGATCAAAAAATAATTTCAATTTTCAGAAAATCAAATAGCCATATAGCCATGTCTCTCTTATTTTAAATGGAACACCCTGTATTATTTTACGTCACATGATGACAAATAAAATACTCTTTCAAATGGTGTATAGGCTGCCTATACCTATCTTTTGTGCTTTTAGTAAAATCCGTTTTTGCAAATTTTTAGTCCAAATGTTTATTTAAAGTTGGCTGTGAAATAGCAGCCATTAATATTTTTCTTATGAAAATAACAACGACCATTTATTGATTACTAGTGTTTTAGTCAGTTTAAAAGAAATTTCAATGATTTTAAATAAAAACCCTTCTTCTACAACAATAAGATGATATAATACTGGTAGGATGTGAAAAAAATGGTTTACTTTAGTCTAGAGTTATTCCTAAAAATATTCCAGGAGAAACCATCTGATAACCTTAATAGTTGCTTTAAAAAATTTGACACAGTGATTATGGATAATGGAAGAAACGAGTTATAGGTCATAGAATGTCGTCATAACTGACCAGAGGCGTTATTAGGATTGTTTAAAAACACAAGTTTTATCATTACCACATTCAGCTGAAATAAGTGTTATTGGAAGTAGCATTATAAGCAACTAATGAATTTTTTTCTCGTGAATTTTAAAAATAGTGACAGATAATACAAAAATCTTTTAATTTTGTGCTTTTTTCCAACAAATTTACATTTTGCAATAACGGCTTAGTAAATAGGCATAGCTATATCCCAGCCTACTTACATTTAAATAGACATTTGGAATAAAAATATGTTAAAACGGAATTTACTTAAAAGTATAAAAAATAGGTATAGGCAACCACACCATTTGAAAGAGCATTTGGTTTGTCATCATGTGGTGTAAAAAAATACAGGGTGTTCCATTTAAAATAAGAGAGATATTGGTATTTGACTTTCTAAAAATTGAAATTATTTTTTGATCACCCTGTATAATCTATGATCTCGATATGACCTACGTATGATAAGGCAGTCTTTTCCTAATCTTGTAACAAATTTTAAAGTTTAAGGAGTTAATATATTTAAAATAAAATTAATTTAATTGCACCCCTGCATTTTGAAAAAAAATCAATTATTTTCACACTCGAATTATTTGGAGGAAAAAACACTAAATTAATTTATGCAGTGTTCTTTTACTCCATTTTTAATATGACCGAATTACATTTACTGTTAAAAATACATACCATAACTAATAAAATGTTTTAATAAAAATTATTACTTTATTTATTATTAAAAAGTATTTTGGAGTACAAGTATATAGACTTTAATAAGAAATATTCTGTCGTCAGAAGCTCAAACTTCGCTATCTATAAGTTTTATTCGTCTTTTGCAGGTGGGTTATAGTTCAACGTATGCTCAACAATTCAATTTGGAAATTCTTAAACCTGTAGAAAATAATTTATGGCCTTGTTTTGAATGTACAGAGAAATTTAGTTCTTCAGAAGAGCTTCAGAAACACTTAAATTTTCATGATCATGAAAGAGATGAGAATACCAAACCAAAAAGGAAGTACAAGAGAAAGTTTTTGGTTTTGTCAAAATCACAATTTGATATTGTAGAATGTAATATATGTCATGAGCCCTTTAGCTCTAGTGTGAATTATAATACCCTAAAAATCACTTAGCGCAAAAGCATAAAATTACAGAAGTCAAAACTGGAGATTACTTTTCAATTTATCAGTAAGTATAAGGGATATTTTTCTAATTCTTCTGTCTTACAGCTGCTAACAAGCTTGTCTAACAGCTGACGTCATTATAATGTGAATCGAAAAAATAAAAGCGCTTACCGCCAATGACAAATGACCAGCAAATGACATAAAATAATAATAATAATATAACCTAAAAAATTGCAACTCCAGTTTTAAAACCAAAATACATAATATCTTTAATGGCAGGTAAATTAATCCTTCACATGATTTCCCACATACTATTGTTATTGTTATTAGTAATCATTTAGTCAATTTTGTTTGAGTTTTAACCTTCATTTCGGCTATATTTCCCTCCTTGTTTTTTTCATCCTGTAAGAGAGTGATTAGACAACTCCCGATGCCGCTAACAACCGCTGTGAGCTGCTGTAAGACTGAAGTCAATGATTTGTCAAAATGAAAGTGCTTACAACTGTTGTAAGCAGCTAACAAAAAGAAATATCCCTATAGTATTTTATAAAATAACTATTGTCATGTTTCACTATTACGGACCGTGATACAACAAATACAAAAGGTAGGATCTTGCGCATGACGTTTATCACGTGACCATCGTCTCTGACGTAGTAATGTGACCAAATTTGTAAACAAAGTTGAAACCCGGGTACTTCTTTGTTTGACCTCCGGACAGTGCGGACGTGCGTAGAGGACTACAAAGTTCTTCCCGGAGTGGCGGCTAGAGGTGCCGTACGAAAGTTTTTTACCTTCGGGAATCAAGGAAAGATTCACGCTAAATTGGCGGCATCTTTCTTCTGGATCTAAGCGCTGTGAGCGAAGATTCCTATAAGCTGATGGTATCCTGTTTGGTGGTGAACACGAGGTATTTCTCAAATGGCGGGAAATAGATAGGCGTGCCATGGGAACTGTCAGTAGTGAAAGTGGAGGTTATATGTAACACCAGTAGCAGGTCTTGGTTTGACAGCCGACAATTTATGCATTGCATCGATTGTAGAATTACTTTTGTTTTCTTTTGGAATTTCTGGGAGCTACGAGCTCGATTATCCAGATTTTCTGCCGACGAAGCCCTGGAAAGCATAGTTCGGAAGGGGGAGAGTGGTGGATTGGACCTGAAGGGACCAAAACCAAGAAAAAAAATAAAGAATAGAGAGAAAGTTGAAACCCTGCGTTTGCTTTCGCGTTTTTAACAGTTTGTTTACCGTTTTACTTTAATTTTTGGATGGTTTTGTGACTTAAAAACCAGCTAAGTAAGATAAAAGTACTTTTAAACAGTGGTTTATTACGTGAGTTCCGTTTATGCACATATTAACATTTTTAGCTAGTTAATTAGATTAACAGTAATATTATTCTAAAAGATATAAGAGCAAAAAAACCTCTCTTTATATTGTTTTCACCTTTCATTCTTTTTATAAAATTACACAAAACCTCCTTCCCACGTACTTGAAAAGGTCCTCACTCTTCAATTCCATCATCAGCCTCACCCCTCGGACCAACCTTGGGGGACCCTCAATAAATGCCCATGTTTGCCATTAGACATGTATGAAACACAATAAAATAAAAGGATGTCGCATCCGCCCCCCTATGACCGCCCCTGGGAATAGGTTGGATAATAAAGAGCTCCATTCATCCATTTTAAACTGTTTATTTAAAATTTTAATGGCATGAAAGCGATTATTTTCACAAAAAAATATTTAATAATTTAGTTGTTGTTTTCATGGCAATTACAATAAATTGCGATGTGCATGCGCCAATTAGTGTAAAACAAACTTATCATTTACTTTACCTATTTGGTGACATTTAATGTCAAAGTTTTCAGAATATCCGAATATCCTAAAAAACAGAAAAATATTGAATTTTAAAACCTAAATAATAGTATATTTTTATTTTTATTATTTTTATTCCATTTGTCTTGACAACGGTGGCAGATTTGCCACCGAAACGTCGATTTTTAATTATCTTTTTACTTGTTTAAAATTTTTTTGGTTTTTTAGTACTTTTAATTTTATTTTGGCGTGTACCCAAATAAATACCATCTATGTAAAACTTTTATTTACACATTCATGTGGATTTTTCAGATGTTTTCAATGCAACTATTGTGATATGAGATTTAGAATGGAAATACTTTTAAATATTCATAAACTCGAGCATGATCCTGACCTATCCTTAGAACAAACAAATCACGTATGTCCACAGTGTCAGAGGAAATTCCCTACAAGAAAGCAGTTAGTACTACACGTAACAAACCATGCATTACCACAAAAAGTGATTAAAGATGAGACCGTTAAGTGTAGTATTTGTTATAAGCTATTCAGCCATCCTGATAGACTCCAGGTAAGGTATATTTCTGTACATTAGAAAGATTGATATTGATATATATTTTTGTAAGCAGCATTTATCAAATTTGGTATAGATGGGTCCATATTTAATTCATTCTGAAAGCGATGCCGCCAAGTACACAAAAAATAATAAAGTAAACAAACCTTTTCGAATGCACATAGCCTCGGACAGAGCCTGATTACACTTTTTACTTAAATGTTCTTTATTGACATAAGCAAAAAAAAATTACATTATATCAAATGGCCATTTACCGAGGTCCTTCAGCCTAAGATTATTAACAGTTTAATATAGGTATATATGTACGGGAAATAAAAGTGAATTTAAACAATTTATATAATCAAAAAAAATCCATTTTGCATTTTTATAGCTAGATGTTTGGTGTCAAATTAATTGTTCCAATTCTTCATATATTGTTTGTAAAGGATGTTTATGCGTTTGTTGTCTTTTTTCTTTTTCTGTTCGTTTAAGGCAAAAATCTTGAATTATATCTAGATTGTACTGTTTTGATATAAAATTTGTAGTTAGATATCTTAAACGTTGCAAGATTGGCTGTATTTTGGTCATGTCATAGAGAAGTATATTTGGTGGGTTATGTAATATATTTCTCGGATGTCTTATTCTTGTAATTGCTCTTAGGGATGTTGTTTCTGCTACTTCTAGAGATTTTCTGGCATTATTATGTAAGTTAAGCATAGCTGGGTGTCCATATTCCAAAAGTGGTCTACAGATTGATTTATATATGATGGTTGCTGTGTTTATATTTATTCCATGGCCTCTGTAGGTTAGGCTTTTAAAGTGCTTTGCTCTTGATATAATCTTTTTCTTACAACTTTTTACGTGTTCATTGAAATTGAGTTTATGGTCGATGGTCATTCCTAGGTATTTTGCAGACTGCTTTGGTAAAATAAGGTGATTATCGATTATTACAGTAGGAGAGTTCTCTTTAATTTGGTGGTGAAATATTATAAATTGCGATTTGTTTGGATTTGGTTTAAGTCTCCATTTTTGAAACCATACCGTTGTTCTATTTATCAAATTTTGAAGTTCTTGAACAGCTTTTTTAAAGTTTTTTGATGGACAATTAAGGCAGTGTCATCAGCAAATTGGAGTATATACGATGTTGGACTGATTTCTTCCTTGTTTATCTTATCATAATTGTATATATCATGACAGTAGATATTGTAGAGCAATGGTGAAAGGGGAGAACCCTGCGGAACACCCTGTTTAATTAAGATTTTTGACGACCTAACATTACCAATTTTAATTTGTATTGTCCGCTTTTCTAGATAATGTTTAAGGAGGAAAATTAAATGGTCGTCACATTTTAACTGCTTGAGTTTAAACAGTAGCCCCTTATGCCAAACACTATCAAATGCTTTGTTGATATCTAAAAATAATGCAGCGCTATGTTTTTTTGTAGGCGTGTAGATTGGACATTTGAAGACAAAACAGTTAAAGGGAGACTTGTTGAAGACTGGTCTGTGAATCCAAATTGGTACTTTGGGACTGCGTGTCCTACTTGTGTTTCCAGACGTTTTTTTATTATTTTTCAAAATTTTTTCCCATATTTGGTAGTAGTGTTATGGGCCTGTAATTTGTAGGCTGTGAATGGTCAGTGTTGGGTTTGGGTATTGGTACTGTACTTCCCTCTTTCCATTCTTCAGGAAAATAGTGGTAATTTAAGCAGAATTCGTATATACGTATAATAAATAAGTGTACTGGTGGTTCAAGCATTTTGATAATGTGTTTCGATATATTGTCCTTGCCTGGTGCTGTGTTTTTCCTTCATTGACTATAGTAAAGTAAGTGTTCTGATCAATATGGTGGGTCCCTTGGGTAGAATCATTAGGTCTAAGTGTGAAGAAGTTTGTATACCATTCTGTTACTACATCAAAATGGTGTTGGTCAAAATTAGAATCAGGGGTTTCCTCAAATGCTTTTTCAAAGTGTTTGGCCAATATTTGTACTTTATCATCGTTTTCGGTATAGATTAGTCCTTCAGATTCCTGATTACATATTTTTAGATAAATAATAAAAAATACATTGCTAAAACACGTATCATCTACTTACGAAACATTTTCTTATTTCGCCTCTGTCCAATTATAAAACCGGTGGCACATGGCGTGGTAGTAGAAACTAGTCGGGTTAAATATTTTTTGCTGCAATAAATCATTGTTCACAAAAGGGTTTCTTTTTACTTTATCATTTATTGTGTAACTTGGCGGCATCGCTTTTAAAATGAATTAAATATGGACCCATCTTTATCTAAGATGTTTTAAAAATCTGTCCCAATGGTCCGTGAGCAGGCGACAGATTTTCGTGACCCAATTTTCTCTCTCAGTCCACAACTTGAGAGAGAGGGTTTACATGAATTGTTGTGACCGTCAGCTGCGGCGCCGATGGTGGAATTATACAGGGTGCTCCAAAGAAAAGATTCATATTAAACTTCTGTTTTTATTTGGAATATCCTGTATGTTAGTTCAATTTTGGATTGTAGCGATACCTATATTAAAAATGTAAGGTTTTTAAAGATATTTAGGATTTTTGAAAAATTCTTGCAAATTTAAAATTTTAATAAATCTTACCTTACTTACGAGTGACTTTGTATATTATGTTAGATTGCTAGAATATTAACTGTACCATCACCTACATTTAAATTTTGTACTACAAATTATACAGGTTGCCCAGAAATTAGTATAATAATAAATATTATTTATTTTTATTTATTTATTTATTTATTTATTTATTACAATTACAATATCAATAATTAATTACAATATAAATTTAAAAGAAAAACTATAAGTAACAATGTGCACAATGGACATAGGTCTGTGTGTGCACATTAGGCATCAGCATAAGCTATATATAATCTTTAACATTTTATTAAAATAACAATATATATTATAAGGTGGTATGACTACGATGACTATAACTGTTCTGTCAATACACTATAAAAATTCAATAATTTGTTTGATTCTTTGCGTGTTACTTTTTATCCACAAATCCAATTTTTTTTAATATTTTTAAATTTTTTATTTTTAAACTGTACCGGCAGTATATTAAGTATTTTAGGCGCCACATAAGTAATGGATCTTTGTGTAGCATCAAATCGTGTATTAGGTAATGTTAAATTTCGACCTACATTTGCTCTTGTCATAATACTATGATTGATGAAGCTGTTAAATATGTTTCTTGTAAGAGAAAATCTTAAAACATTTTTAATGTACAACTGATCAATTGTAAAAACTCCAGTATGTTCATATAATAATTCAGAGGAATATCGTCTTGGTTTAAATGTCATTATCTTTAGAATATATTTCTGTGCAATAATAACATTTTTTAAAGAACTTTTATGTGCAGACCCCCAACAAATAATGCCATAATTTAGACACGATTCGACCAATGACTTATAAACTGTTGTAATATTATCTTTATTTAAAATGTAACGCAGTTCATAAAATTTATATACAAGTTTTCTTAGTTTATTCTTTGTGTATTCTGTATGAATATTCCATTTTAAAAATTGGTCGAAAAACAGACCCAAATATTTTATGCTCTCAACCGACTTAATACTACCTGAGCATTTACAGTTACCGGCCAAATTACAGTCAGAAGAGTGAATCTTAATGTTATTCCTTATGGGTAGACCTCTTTTATCTATAGAAAAACACATAAAAGTGTGTTTTATTTACATTCAGAGTTAGTGAATTTAGATCCATCCATGTTTTTATATGTGTCATTGCTTCTTCGGCCCTCTAAAAGGTCTCAGGCCACGATTTTCCCTTACACAGGACAACTGTATCATCCGCAAAACAAATAATTTTGCTGTTATGTGCAACATTTGGCAGATTGTTAATGTAAACTGAGAACAAAATAGGTCCCAGTACTGTCCCCTGCGGCACACCACACTCCACTCTATTGTAAGAGCTGTATACTGAATCTAACTTAACTCTTTGAAATCTGTTACTTAGATATGACCTAAAAAGTTCCAGTACTTTTCCCCTTATTCCAATATTGTGTAATTTTGAAAGTAGAATGTGGTGTTACTGGACATCCTGTATAATTTCTAGTAAACAAATTTAAACGTAGGTGATTGTACACCTAATTTTCTAGCAATCTAACATATATAAAAAGTCAAGCGTCAGTAAGGTAAGATATATTATTTTTTTGCAAAGACAATTTGTAGTTTCACTATAGACTCCCAGAACAATGATAAATTTTTGGCATCAGTTTGGACGCTGGCTTGGCTAAATTTATGAAGCGGCAAATTATACATACTGTTTACGTGTTTACTGGATGGATACCCGCTTCATAAATTCCACGAAGCGAGCGTCCAAGCTGATGACCAAAAATTTAGCATTGTTTTGGGTGTCTATAATGAAACTACAATTGTCTTTGGTTTTTGTTATGATTTTTTACAGAAATCCCAAATATCTTAAAAACCTTTCAGTTTTGATATAGGGATCGCTGATAACACTTACATTATTTTTACTCCCACAATCACAAAATGAACTATTATACAGGGTGTTCCATTTTAAAAAACACAAGTTTAATATTGATCTTTTTCTGGAGCACCATGTACAATTCCACCATCGGAGACGCAGCTGACGCTCACAACGATTTATGTACAAACCTCTTGAAGCATTTTACGAGTTATGAACTGAAAGGAAATAACTGACAAAATTTTGCATCTGGCTTACAGTCTACAATTACTTGCTTAGATATGACCTACTCCACTTTCTGCAAAAAGTACGTTAGGGCCCTAAATATCTTTAAAACCGCTAAAGCGTTTTAGTTTACAAAACTTGGTATTTGGGAATTTTTAGGCATCTTAATTAAAAAGTGGTATTAGCACTGTTGCCAGAAAAACTTTTTCCTAAAACATTTTTTTTTAATTTATTAAAAAACTGCCTGTGCAAGCAGATGCTTACTTAATCTTTCTGACAGCCCATGAATGCTTATGCCTAAGTACGAGAGTACCGTAGGTGTCGGGTTGTTAGATGTTTCACCCTTTTTCCTCAGTTCCGTCAACTTTATCCAAGCACTGAAACATGCAGTTTTAGACAACGTGGTAGTGCGACCTCGAATGTTATTTTTTAAAACTACTACATACGTAAGAATGTATGCTATTATATATTAATTCAATAACTAAACTTCCTCTGAAGGGATTTATTAAACTGTATGCAGATGACACAACTCTTGTCTACTTTGGTAAATCTCAGGAAAATATAACTAAAAATATTCAATATGACTTAAATTTAATAGCAAAGTGGCTTTTTTCACACAGACTAACTTTAAATATAAAAAGTCTTCTTATATGTGGATAGGAAATAAAAAAACAACAACCCTTGTGATAAAATTTATTTTGATCATGGATCACTAAATTGTTCAAAAAGATTAAATTTTTGGGTCTAATAATCGATGAACAGATGAACTGGCGTGAGCACATAGAGGGAGTGAGAGACAGAATAGCAGGACCAGCTGGTATTCTGGGTCGCTTATCACACACAGTCCCTGGATCACTTCTTAGATCTGTGTATTTTGCAATTGTTCATTCCCATCTGCAGTATCTCGCTGGCATTTGGTGTTCAACATACAAAAGGTTTATTAAACCAATACAATATTTACAAAACAAGGCAATTAAAAATCTATATTCCTTACCATTTAGGTATAGGACTAAAGATATCTATGAAACTTTTAATATTAAATCAATAAAGAGCATCTCTATAACACAAACAAACATAATTATACACCAAATTATAAAAGGGGAGAGATTATCAGAAATTCATTTTACAAAACAGAGCGAGATTCATCAACATTTAACAAGGCACTGTAACAGCCTGGTAAAACCTCAGGTGTGCTCACGGCAGGGCATAAATTCAATTTATTTTGCTGGTGTAAATGAGTACAATAAGCTTTCTAGTAAAATTAAAGAACTAAACTTAAAAGAATTTAAAACTAAAATTAAAAAAGAAATTCCTTTGTACATTGAGATTTAGTTTTGTGACCGATTATAACTGTTATAAAAATTTTGTAAAGTACTCGTAATGCTGATATTTTAGATATAGGTACTTAAATTTACTGTGATATTATGTGTAATTGTATTCAGAGACGTCCCTAGGTGACATTTTCTTGTAATGTTTTTTGGGACTTAATAAACGCTTTTTATTATTATTATTTATTATTATTATTATTATTATTATTATCCTGGTTGGGGATCGAATCCAGGCCGAAAAAATCAATATATTATTTAAGTAAAAGTGTTAACCAGGATCAATCACTTTTTTTGTGCCTAATTATTTGTTTTTTTTAATTTAATTTATAAAAAAGGCGCATGTAATTTTGTGGTGTAACTTTTATTTATACATATACAGGGTGTTTTCTAACAACGGTATAAAACTTCACGACTTGCTTTCTTACTGATATACAGGGCCTTAAAATTTAAAAAATTAGTTTTTTCTAAATATTTTTAATATGCTTAGGCCGATTTGGATACATTTAATTAAAGTAATAAGGCGCTTATTTAGCCCTAACCATATTGTTATTATTGGGTCCAGTGGCGTCTCAGTGGGCACCGCAACTTATATTATTGAGAAAAAAAGAAAAAAAGTACGCCACTGACTTTTTGACTTTAAAAAATATATATAATTAAGCAATTAATAATACAACTTTTTAAACTCTTGTATTCCTTTAATTTCTTCTAAAGAGTACCCATAGACAACGTGATATAAAAATTAAAATAAAACAGTTATATTATTTGCCTTGTCATAAATTAGCAGTCGTGTATTTTATCGAAAATTGTCATTTTCCCTATTTACTAAGATCGAAATTCTTTATTTTTTTAATTTTAGATGTTATTTTATGCTATTTAGGGATACTCATTAGAATTACTTTAAGTGGCTTTTTTTTTCTCCAAAACTAAACTATACAAGAGATTAAAAAGTTGTATTATTAATTGCTTAATTATAAAAAAATATAAAAAACGTCAAAAAATCAGAGGCGTAATTTTTTCTCAATAAGTTACGGTGCCCACTGGGGCGCCACTGGACTCAATAATAACAATCTGGCTAGGGCTAAATAGTCGGCTAAATGTACCAAATTTTATCCAAATTGGC
>JACEGR010005738.1:0-69398 GCA_014170235.1 Listronotus bonariensis
TATATATATATATATATATATATATATATATATATATATATATATATATATATATATATATATATATATATATATATATATATATATATATGTATATATGAACGATTTTTATTTATGCAATTATATCTTTTTAAAATATATCTTGCAATAAACATACATACATACACGAAAACTATTTACTATACTACTACCTAGTATACGAAAAATATTAAGGTGATAATAAAAGTATATTTTTATTTGCGTACTCTAAAGAAAATACAAGAAATGTATTAAAGTCAGTGGCGTACTTTTTTTGTCAGAAATATTTGTTAAAGTGCCGCTCGAGAAGCCACTGGACTTAAGAAATTTTATCAAGTCAGAACTAAATTAGCCCCTTAGTGCTACAAATAACATTGCAAAATTGTATTAAAATTGGATTAGCGATATTTACGATATTCATAAAAAATAATTAAAAAAAGGTTGAATATCCTGTATCTTAAAAACTAAGCAATTTAAGACCTATTTTATATGAACTTTTTTCATGAAATTAGCTTATAAATAAGCTCTTCATGTTTTACCGCAAATGTATATTTTTGTAAATTGACTTCTAGTTTTTTATTACCCTGTATAATAATCTTACAGTATTGCTTTCTGCATATGCGAAGGATAGTACCCTACTCAATTATGTATAATCACAAAACTTCTTTAGTGCCACTGACTGATACAATTTTTGCCCCGAAATACCTAACTCTCAACGCACTGTGCAGCAGCGCTGGGGGTACTTACTACTCACTTTTGTTTGTAATATTACGCTTGCTGTTGTTGCAGTTAGTATCCTATTGTTACAGACTTTCAAAAATGTGTTTACGTTAGAGAATTTTAGGGAGTTGTGATCATTTAATTTAGTTTGTTAATTTATTTAAATAATTTACCTTTATTTTTCCAAGTTCTTTCATCACTTTCGAAGGTTTCCGAAACATCCCGAATTATCCTTTGAGAACTTTAATGCCATCCTGTACTATGGAATTTTCGCGATATTTCTCCAAAATTCTAGAAAACTCTTCATTCTTCCATATTACTATAAAAGGGTGACAGAACACCTTCGAATGATTAGTATAGATTCGACTTTTGTGGTGTAAACTTCGAGACATTGACAAGTAAAGATTTTGTCGTTGTAACCATAGTTACGTTCAATTGTTAATAAAGGTATAAAAACGAAAGCACTGGTTTTTATACGAGGTGTTTCGGTAAAGTATTTTTTAAATATTCTTTATAATTTATTGAATAAAGGTAATAAAAAGTAGAAAAAAGTCAGTCTACACCTTGTGTTAAGTTTTTTATTGGTTACCATTACGAATTTCGTTGTAGTAAAGAAATTTTTTTAAATCCGTTTTGTTGTGTCTGCAGTTCATGTCTAAATATCCAAACCCAGAACTTACGTGTCGTCACATTATAAAAATTATTCGGAACGCTGATGGTTAACAATTTTTTTATTTTATTTCGGTTGTAAGACAATATTGCCTGATACGCTTTTCTAAAATTAAATGCTTTGATTTCAAAAATGCTTGTTTGTAACAATAGGGTAATTTCTATGTTCTTTTGCATTTTGGATCTAGATACTCATTTTTTCAGCTGTTTAACGGTGTTGCAACATTTTGTTTCTTAATCTGCATCGTTCATTAAGGTCAGTCTTGAAAGAAATGCCACCAATATTAAATGTTTCTTAGTTCTGTATAGAACTTGAGCACTCATAAATAAGAAATAAGTATTATCAGGCATATTTGCATAATAATAATTCTGAGCTTTAGAAAAATATTACATTAACGTTTACGTTCTTACCATAATAGAGAGATATGGGTACTTTCGTTACCGCCTACGTTCGTTTTTACGTAAGGCGCTATTTAAATACCGCATACGGTATTTAGTGTTTGTTTTTAGAGATATGGAATACGCCGTATTACGAACGGTTAATTACACCTGTCTGCGAATTTAAAAATCAAAAACAAATGATCCTTTAATGTGCGAATACTAAAGTTTTTCCCGTTATTTCAAACACTTTTTACTGTACATTTTCCCACTTTTCCAGACTAATTTTGACTAAGACATTCTCTCATGCCTAGTCCTCATGTAGGTAAAATTATTGCGGAAATACGAAGACCCAGAATCACGTGACCGAAAAATCGAAATTTTATTGGATTGTCGGCAGCCATGTTAAATAAATGACAGTTCCAAGCCCAACAAAATTTCGATATTGTAGTCACGTGTTTCCGGATATCCGGAGTTCCGCAATATTTTACGTTACATAAGGACTAGTTATCAGTAAAGCCAGGTCATTGTCGGCCGAGAATCCTAATCTTTTCGTTTTTTTCCACGTACGATATTTATTTAAAAATAAAAAAGCAAGGCTTTATTAAACTTAAGTAGTTTACCTTTACTCTGTGGCTCTGTTACAAAAATATTTATTTTGTCGAAATCGTCGAAATAAATAATGTAACCTTAAAAAATAAACAAAGAAAAATATTGTGCGCATGGCAATTCTATTCGCTATTTTAAATAGCACACGGTGTTATCAGCCCGCAAATTACTCCATGCGGTAACGTTATTACCACCAGCGACGGTAAAAATCGAATCGTGCATAACTTAACTGTCATAATAGCGCTTACGTTAATACCGCATGACGTTACAGCACCACCCGTACTCTCTAATACCGCGGTTTTAATCGAAAAGTCGCGGGCTAAGTTATCGATTTTGGTCATAAAAGCGGCTTTTCGTGCCTGTCGCTACCGTTTAGTGTTATTGTATTGCGTAGGTTGGGAGCACAACTCTCTTATAAAAAAAAACTTAGTGCTTATAAACTTTACTGCTTTAAAATTATTTTTTAGTTTTCAAGATAAAAATCAATTTTTTTCTCTACATTTAATAATATAAAGCACTTTAAATTTATATCAAGCCTCGTCGCAAGATAAACTGTTTGTTCTTAGTAAGTAGATACGTGAGATAATATCTAAAACTTTGTCTGTATCAATACAATTGCCGTTGTGTGTGTCCCCGGAGGTCTTTCCCTTCCCCCCAAAATCTTCAAGTATTTAGGTCCCGTGTCAACAAACTCCCTCTTAAAAGAGTTGGCGAGCAAGTGATGCGGCAGCGAAGAGGTGAACTAGTGGGGGATAAAGTCTTTAAGGCCTTTAAAAATTGAAACATTTTGAAGACAAGTGGTGCTCAACTCACTCCATACACTTTCCAAACACCCTTCCATTGCTACTCGAATTTAATGTGCGCTTCTGTATTTATTTACTTACGCACGTTTTAAATATTGCTTTTCAAATTAACTTACCACCTGGCTGCCACGTAAGGCAAGGCGCGCACTAAAATGGTAAGCAAATGATGTGGTGGCCAGGTGGCGCGTCAGTGTCAGGCGGAATCTCTAAAACCTGTGTGAATAAATTCAGAAGTGCGCATTAAAGAAAAATGGCGGTGAAATGGTATTTGGGAAGTGTGGAGAATCAGTTGGGTACATTAGTTTCCAAAATGTTTAGTTTTTAAAGGCTCTAAAGATCTCACTTGCCACTAGCTCGTCACATCACCGCCACGTCACTTGCTTATCACCTCAGTGCGGGCCGGGCCTAACTTGCCTACCATTTCAGTGCGTGCCTTGCCTAAGGCAGTAAAGAAGCTTATAAATTGAAGATGGAAGTGGTTCAAACCCCATTTGAAATGGCAACATAAATATGAGAGTTAGATAAAGATGGCTATTCAAATGTTTTTAAATGTTTTGAAACCGTATTAACACGAAAAAATGCCTATAGATCCTCTATTTAGAAATCACAAGGAAGTCTCTGGACTGGTAACTTAGAACCTTAGGACAGCAACAGGCAATAGTTTTATGAAGGATTACTCGCCCAAATGTACACGAACTTCTTGATTCACAACAAGAAGGTAGTAAGACTCATAGAAGGTCAATTAAACTTTAAAAGCAACTGGAAACAATAAGTTCAGAAAATGCGTCTTTTTATGTAGGTTCTGCCAAGAAAAAGCAGGAGAAAAACTGCGAAACACTTTGCTACTGCAAAGAACAGATGACGGGGTAATGAGGAATTCACAATAAAACAGTGCACAGACACCCACAGTACGTTAGTATTTAGGCTTTTAGCCTTCGTGATTTGTCCAAAGATAAAAAAAGTGCTATACTACATCTGACAATTTAAAAACAGTTTTTATAAACATGGATCTGGAAAAATTCCGTTTTTATTATATGGCGTGTAGTTACATCAGTGGCGTTCGTCCCATCATCTGTATTTTAAGCGAAATAGATGGGATGTTTGATGTTTGAGTCAGAATAATTCTATCTAAAAAGTGCCTCATACGTAAAACTCTTTTTCACATTTTCCTTGCCAGCGTCACAGAAAATTACTGTTGTTTAGAGGTTTCGGGTTCTTTTAAGTATGAAAAACGTAATTTGGTAACATAGTAAGGGGGAAATGTAAGAAAAAGTGTAGCTGAAAAAAACTCTCTCGGACTTTTTACCCAAGTAAATTTACCTGCCAGATGTCCAAACAGCACAAAATTTACATTGGGCATTTCCTTATATAAGTAAAGCACGGGTCTCGTGATGCTTTATGCAGCTCCACAGCTTAACCATTGTTTGGTAGTGTAGCCCAGCTCTGCAGCAAGGTCAAGAAATAGTGTGGACGCATGCTTTACTTATATGGGGGATTGCTCAATGGAAAGTTTGTGTGGTGTGCTGTAAAGATTATGGACCCGTAAACCAAGCGGTGATTTAAGCAACTAGTAGTACAACTACAGTAGCTCCTAATTCTTGTTGCAGTTCAGAAATGGAAGTAAGAAAAGATTTAATGGATTTGAATAATTATATTCTTGAAAATGGTAAGCGAGTTATTGGTGGAGAAAGTTCGGACTTCATTGCCTTCAAAGTTTCTTTTAGTTGGTTCTGACTTAACTTTTTTTAGCATTAAAAATACCAGGAACAATGATTTGGCGTATGGATCTGAGAAATAATATACCTAACCGGTATATGAAAATATTTATACCCGAAAAATTCCTATATAATGTAAATCTTACAAATAAAGAGAGGGATCCTAAACAAAAAGGGATAATGAGGAAACTCTCAGCTTCTCAACTAAAGCCGTGAATATTAATTCGTTAACCATAACTAAAAAGCGAACCCGTTTCTCTGAAAAGGCTTTGCGCTCGGATTACAGTTGTTCCATTATCTTCAACTACGTCGACTGCGTCGCTTTGCATTCGGCAAGCGGCCTGTGTCGCCACAATCCCACAGGATTACGTGATTTATAGGAAACGAGGGAGTCCGACCCGCTCGACCAGACGGTCTAATGGATTTTGGCAACACGACCGGATTGGGATAGGCATTTGGCGGTTATTATTTATGTGTTGGATAAGAAAATATTTTAAAGCGAAACTTGTTAAACAGATAGTGAAAAAATTGAAGTTCCAGCGTAAATAATTATGAATGTTTGTGTTGGAATTTCATTACAATAAAATATATTTTTAGACAATATACAGGGTTAGTAGAAAAAACCGGAACGGTGGATTATCTCAGCAACCGTAAAATATAAATGAACTAAGTTTTGTACCAAAGCGTAACTGAATATAAAGAATTAAAAAATTGTATTTGCAATCTGTAGGTTAGGGAATTTTTAAATTTTAAATGGAATACCCTAATTTTTATTATTGTTATCAAGCTTGTATCAACATGACCTGATATTATCGATTTTTTACTCCAGTTCATTTCGGAGTTATGCCATTATGCTTTTTTTAAATTAATACAAAAACTGCAAGGTCAATTATCTAAAAAGATCCAACCAATATTCGTAAAAATTAGTACAGGGGTAAAACTGGACATTTTAAATTCATGAATAGCATTTTTGCGACGTTTTCAAGATTTTTTAAAATATTTAGTTACTCCCCTGTATTAATTTTGACGAATTTCGGTTTTATCGTTGTTGTGATAATTGACCATAGCTGGTCGTTTCTGTATTCAAGCTTGATGCCATATCTTCGAAAATGACAGGAGTAAAAAAATGATAATATCAGGCCATAATAAAGTTGATATAAACAATTAATTATAATGATAAAAAGGAGGGTATTTTATTTAAAAATTTAAAATTCCCCAACCCACCGTTTCGGTTTTTTCTACTAACCCTGTATAATACAACGAAAAATGTTGAGACAGTGCCAATAAACACCATAATAGGAAACGATAAGAGCCCAGCAGATCTATTTTCCATCTTACTATCGCATACGTGATCAACCTAATATCGCTTAAAAAACCTGTTTGTTAAGCGACATATTATACTTGCATGCGACACTGGATATTCTTTTTAGGCTTATATATTTATAATAAATTAAAAAAGTTACTCGTGGTTAATTAAAGCACGTTAATGGAATGTAATTTTTTAATGGTATAATAATTTTGTTAACAAACAAACATATTAGAACGAAAATACCAATTAAAATGAAAATACAAGATTAAAAATGTCTCAATAGGTATCAAAGAAAATTTTTGCAAATTCTTTACACTTTGCATGCATGATATATTCAAATGCCAAGTTTTTTTTTATTTTAATCTGTGAATAAAAATAATCCCTCCTAGTGATACCTGTTAAGTTTTAAAATACTTCCCCCATCTCCTATCACGTGCATTTTTTGTTACAAAATGTATTATTGTTATTATTATTATTATTTGTACAATATTATTTTTAAATAAAAGTAAGTGTAATTAAAGACAATTGTAGTTTCACTATAGACACCCAGAACAATGCTAAATTTTTGGTCATCAGCTTGGACGCTCGCTGCGTGGAATTTATGAAGCGGGTATCCATCGAGTACACACGTAAACAGTACGTATAATTTGCCGCTTCATAAATTCAGCCAAGCCAGCGTCCAACTTGATGACCGAAAATTTAGCATTATTCTGGGAGTCTCTAGTGAAACTACAATTGTCCTTGGTATAATCTAATTTTATTCTAGAAAATAAAGAACTGTTCTAAAAAATATTCAGATTTGCCAGCTTTTCAGTTATTTTCGATCGAAATCGCACATTTAACGAAAAAAAAATACACGTGATATTTTCACTATACCCTTCCTTTAGTGACTTTTCCTGAACCCCCTCACCCTCTCTTTAAGCCTCGCGTGATTAATGGACGACCCCTAACTTAGTTTGTCCCTCATAAAATACAGCCAAATTTATTTTCTACTGCCTACGTTTAAAATTCGATAAGATAAATGTATCCCTTAGTCCTAGACCTTTATCCCTGACCATACATAAAACTTTAGCCTTTTTTAACCGTTTTGCATTGCAATGTCTCGTTGTCTGCGACAAAACTTTAAAAGTCTGCCAGTATGATTACCTTGGAAAGTATATCCATATGCCGATATTGATTTTATCTGGCGGTTTCCTGATCTTTTTTAAATAATGACACAATTTGTCCCCTTACTGAATAAGCATGTATCTTTTCATAAGGACTATTTAAAAACTTATTTAATTGTTTAAAACCCAATTTTGTGATTTTTGTAAAGTCATTTGACCTAAAACATTATAATATTTAAGGCAATTCGGTAATTTTAAAATGGTAATAATATATATTTTTTTATTTTATAGTTTGCACCAGTCGCGTAGCTGGGTCAGCAGGGGCCGTTGGGAAAAAGACCTAAAGTAGGACCCTAAATACAAAAAAAAGTGCTCACCTCTTTGCACATAATGTACATTCATCATTAATTTGTTGTGCTTCAAGTCCCAAGAAAAATGACAACCAACAAAAAAAGGCCTTCACCTCTTTTCATCTACATTGACACATTTACTTTTTACTACTAAGACCGGTGGCCCCACTCAACTCAAAGGACCCCCGAGGTTGGGGCTCAGGGCACTGCCTCGCCTAGCCCCCATAGAAGCTACGCTACTGGTTTGCACGTTGCAAGTACGTTATTATAGTTAAGACCATATTTATTTTATTTTGAAAGCGATGCCGCCAATTACACAAAAAATGAAAAAGCAAATAAATCCTTTTGTGAACAATAATTTTTTTGCAGCAAAAAATAATCAACCCGAGGAGTACGCCACGTGCCACAGTTTTATAGCAGGCCAGAGACGAAATAGGAGGGTGTTTTTTCAGTACGTGATACGTGTTTCCGCAATGTTTTTATTTATTTATCTAAAAATATGTAATCAGGCTCTGTCAGAAACTGTGCTTTCGAAAAGGTTTGTTTACTTTATCATTTTTTGTATATTTGGTGGCATCGCTTGTAGAATAAAATAAATATGGTCTTAACTTTATAAGTAAATAATAATAGAATCTGAACCCTATTTTTTGTAAGAAAATCGCTCATTCCCTAAATATTTACCATTTGGAATTACGTAATTTCATTTCTGAAAGCAAGAGTACTGCTATATTGATTTTGCCGTAAAGAGAGCCTGCTGCATTGAACAGCGAAAGCGTTTCGTTTTCTGCAAAGAGCGGAAAGTTACAGCTCTGACATATTATTTTGGTACATGTGAAGGTAAATCAATAAAGTGTATTACATGCGATAAACCCTAATGTTGCTTAGCTAATATTCAATGACGCCAAATATTTAAATGTTGTTAGTACAGGGTGATCAAACTTAAGTCAGCATCATAACTTTTTTATTTTTGAAAATACGATGTTGGTTAAAGTAGTGAATATATAGTATTTTTTCCGCTGATTAATGTAAGAGAAAAACAATTGAACATTAGGCTTTAAATTTATAACACAAAATGTATTCTTTTGTAATGGAACGCAATGTTTATTATATCACCATTCGAAAGATCTATCGATGAGCTTTCCAAAAATACCTTATATGATAAATTCAAAATTTAAGAATTTTTAAAAATACGTCAATTTTAAGGAATTTAATAGTAAACTTGCATTTTTAAATAAAACACCCTGTATATTGCATTACCATTAAAAAGATATTTTAAAGAGCTTTTAATAAAATACCACATTTGATATGTCTATCTCTTATAGTTTTGAAAATATAGCCTTTTAAATCTTATAGTGAAATTTCCACTATATCTACTTTTTCTAGATTTGAATGGCCATATTTCCAAAATATTAGAGATAGACATATTAAAAATGGTATTTTCTTAAAACTATTAAAAATATCAATTTTAACGCTGCATCAGAGAAAAAAAAATGTCAATGGTTCAAAAATGTTGCACAATAAATGAGGATTTAAATTTTTTTATTTTTGGAAAAAGCAATGGCGTACTATTTTCTTTTTAATTGTATTTCTATTATGTTCAAAAAGGCTCTCTCATATTAAATATACGTGAAAAGCATACTTAAAAATCAAAAAATTAAAATTTTAATGTTTTTTAAAGTCTAGAACAGCTTCCCAAACTGTGCGTCCCAGGGGCATCGCGTGCACGCTAATGCAAAAAAACAGAAAGGGAAGGACCTTTTTTTTGCTTTTTTAAGCCTAATGCGCCGTGTAATAAAAGAGGTGCCACGGAGAGAAAGACCTTTTTTTGGTCTTCAAGAACAAGGCTATTCGCTTTTCAAGACTCGGTGCGGTAAAAAACGAAAGGACCTTTTTTCTAGAAATCAATTTTATTTCTGTTGACTTCTTAACACTTCAATGACGTCGTAAGACAATTGGAAGCTTCCAAGGGCGTCACAGTCCAAATAAGTTTAAGAACTTCTGGTCTAGAACCAGAATTTAAGCATGAGAACAGAAACCCAAAAAATTTTTTTTTGTTGACCGGTACAATTTTTCGAAAGTTCTGCATGGTCTAAAACCTAAAAGTTCAACCATCAGATATTATTTTTTTAAGTTTTAGTCAATTTTATAAGGAATAACCTTTTTCGTATTAACAGTAAAAGTTTTTCATATGGTGCGAACTTAAGTAGACACACTGTATATTCATATATATTTTTGTTCCATTTTTATTGGGGAATCACCCCTTGGAGTATTTGGACACCCTGTATAAAAGTAGGGTTCATATTTTATAGAAAATGATAGCATGGCCACCAAAAAGGGTATTTTAATCATTCTCTTATCAGTTACCGTAAAAACGTGGCGACGCTTATCTATTTTTTTTAATTTAGATTATTTTTAAACCCCCTATCAAGTAAAAAAAAGTGTGCAGATTTACAGTGGTGTTTAATCATACCCTTGCAGTTTTAATGTAAAGCCACCTACAGACGACATGGCAACGCTTGGCCAACGTTTCAGCGCGAGCTTACAGAAACGCTGGTCTAGGCTTAAAATTCGCGTACCGACGACCGTACACATGTTTTATCGTTGCCGGTATTTTCAAGGCAAGTAAAGAAGAAAGTATACATAAAGGCTTACAAGCAAGCCTTTATAAGTTGCCATTAAAGACTCTTTTTCCTTTTTAAATGTTTTAACTGTAGATGTTCCTAATATTTCATTTATAAGCGCAGCCCTTGCATCGAATACCAAATTTCTGTTTTAATATTAACATATTATGGATTCCAAATAACCCAAGTACTTTTTATACAAACTAAGAAATTCTAAAATTGTTTAATTGCTCCAGTTTCAGTCATTTTTGCTTTTGAAAAACAGTTACGGCTGGAATTAAAGATGTGGGGGCCCCGAGGCAATGAGCCTGTTGGGGCACTCTCAAAGTAAAACTGAATGGGTGTTATACACAAAAAATGGAAGAGCAAAAAAGGCCTCATGAATAAATAAGTTATGGGAACTTTTAGCCAGAAAAAATGAAACAACACAAAAAAGGTCTTTATTAATAAAATATGTACCTTTTCTTCTTTATGGGGGCCCGGGCCGGTCCTCGCTGGCCCCCTTTAAATCCGGCCCCTAATAAGAGGTAGGTATTATTTAATGTATGCACGTTAAGAACTTTAAATAGTACCACAAACTTTTTAAATAAATTAGAAATTGTCAATGTTAGGCGCGGAGTACATATCGTGTGTACGGAGATCAAACCCACTGGCGAGTTTCCAGAAGGGCCTTTGATGTGTGTCGAAAATACCGCTTCCTACGCGAACTATGGCTAGCGCCAACGTTGTCTTTGCTTTGCTATATGTTTTGCATCCACACGACGCGCCAACGTTGAAACGAGCGGACATTGGCCAATCCTTGCCATGTCGTCTGTAGCCGGCTTAAGACCAACAATTCTTCTAAATCTAATTTTTTCATAACACATACAAATTGTTTACCTTCGTTTCTTTTTTTTAACAGTACATACATACAACATCAATATTCGTTGTGCATTTGCTTAGCTAGTACTATGCACGTGGCTGCCCTTTGGATTAAAAGTTCAAAGTATATTTAAAGTTGTAAAATGTTTTTCTTTCTTGAGTTTCTGCATGTTTTCTCAGAACCGGTATTCGTAAATTCTGTCGACAGAGCTTTTCTATTTTTAATTAACGCTTAGTTGGGTTGCAGAACTTAATTTAAACTTTGTTTGTGCTTTGAAAGAGTATGTACGTTGAGTTTTTTTAAAGTTACTCGTTTTTATTTTTAATAACAAATGCAACTGATTTTTAGGTACGTATTATCATGGGCGCCGGCAGGTTGACATCCGCAGGGGGTGCAAAAAATTGAAAATGTCGAGAAAGAAAAAAATTGAAGAGCTAAAGAAAAGGTCCTCATCTTTAAAAATGTATCTTCTCATACGTTTTCTTTTGTATTCTTATACAGCGCTGCGCGCATTCAAAACCCAGGGGGTGCAAAAACCCTTGAAAAGCACAAAAAACTTGATTTTTGCCCTACAAAATATACTTTTCCATTAATTTTCCGACTCTACTCAAAAGCTAGGGGCACCCCCATGCGTATTATTTATACAGGGCTGCTGTTAATGGTTTTGTGTAATTTTACTCAAGTAGATTGGACCGTCGAAACTACGAGCCCAGTCTTAGTGAAGTTGGCCCAACCAAATATGAAATTATGTTAGGTTCTTTTTTTGTTCCCTCTAGGAATGGCCCAAACACTTAAACTATAAAAACTTATTAAAAGGTTAAATGTGCACTAAAAAAATTACCCTCAACTGTTTTAACATTCATTTGATGGTTTGCAACCATTCTAAGTGTGGTTGTATTGGCACAATTTTTCTAGGGTATGATTTGGACCAACCTGTAGATACTTTGCGGGACTGCAAACTTAAAAGGTTCCTCAAATAATCCATATTTCGATTTTCTACCTATGTTTTTAAAAAATGTATTTAATATAATGTGTTTTTTTATATTATTCAGTGACGTCACTTTGAAAATCCCTAAATCCAAAATATTAACGATAACTTCCCGAAATTTTTATGAAAATATTACCGGTAGAGATAAGACTCTAACATACTACAATTTGAAAGAATTTCACCCATGCCGGTTTTCAATGCAAATGCTGTGGAGTCCTTTACAAATATAAATTTGTTTCAGTTGGACCAACTTCACTGAGACGGGGCTCGTATAATCGTATAATCTGTGGCATTGTCGTTCAACAAGTTGTACAATAAATTGGATGTCTCCGTGTGCAAAAGGCTATGCACCTTGTTGCACCGATTATCTGTAATACTGTCTATACAACCCTGTCGTACAAGTTTTATAGTCTGTGCGCCGTTTAAGATACCTACCTAAGATAATTTGAAAAACATTAGAGAATTTTGACATCTGAGCTTGCGCAGATGCATGATGGGATAAGGACTCCCTTAATAAGGGTAGTGCCTGACTTTATTTATGTCGGTTTTAGGTCGTGCTCTATTTTGGTCATATTTTAACTTCGAAACTGTTCGTGTAAACCGAAAGGCTGCACAAAATCAAAAAGTTTTTAGAAGTAAAAATACTTAAAACCTTGCCTTTTCAAATGTATTTCTTTTATTGTGCAAAACAAAACTCTACAACACAAAACAATGAAGGAAAACAACTAAAAATGTTTCCCCTTTTTTAGGTTAATGGTAATGTCAACATGATTTGCAATAACTCTAAATTATATACTATTTAAATAAGGCCGGTATTAATAATACCCGAGCTTAATAAGGCAACTTGCAATAATTCTCTATTTAGATTTTTAATTTTGCACTAATAAGCAACTGAATAAATCTAGATCTGTAATTAAAGCTGGATATACAGGGTGTCTCTAAAAGATCTGTACAAAATGCTACCTTAGTCGAGAGGTTAATTGTTTACTATACTTTGGGCACTTTAAATCGAGAAAAACCGTAACCCTAGTTACAACAAGAAAAATATTATTTTAAAAATGTCAGTAACCGTAGTTATTGAATTTCAATATAAAGTGCCTGAAGCTTCTCATAGGTATATTTGCTGTTAAATGTATAGGAAGCCACCTGAGTCCTTTGCTTTTGTTGAAAGTGTCATTACTTTTTTTGCCTCGATATATTATTATTCTAGTACATAAATTTTATTCTCCCATATACGAGCAACCGTTTCTGAGATATTTTAGATTTTATATTTCTTATAAGCAAGTCCTTTTGTATTCTTTATTTAGGCTACACGGGTTTTTAAAAGGTCGGTACAAATTGGTACTATAACCTTACGTCAAAATACAACGATTTAAACCAATTTATCTTAGATAAAAAGTTGATCGTTTGCGAGATACAGGGTGTCCAAGTAAAAAAATAAATGGAATATTTGAGACCCTGTGTCTTCCAAACCAGCCACCTTAGCAAAACCTTTTGACTAAGGTAGAATTGCATTAAAACTTTGTATTTTGGCCCAAAAATAGTGGTAACGTTTTGTACCGACCTTTTGGACACTACCAGGTGGCCTAGATAAAAGCCTAGATAAAGCTTGAAGAACTAAAATTGACACCGTAAATATACTTGGTGTTTTTGAAATTTTCGAAAATATAGTGAATATAAAAGTATCAGTTTATTTTTATTTAATTTTATAAAATTACATTAAAACATCTATGCACACATAGTAGAAACCCTTTGTTCAAAATAAATGCAAAACGTAAATACCCTAAATAAATAAGCTTTGTTCAAGTTAGATTATTGTTAAGGGATTAAATTAAATTACGACACTTGTGGGCTTAAACTTGTCTAATACGAGTAAAGTAAAGACTTTTGTTTCAATATCACACATTACGAGACAGAACGAAAAGGGTTAGGTTAAGGTTTGTGGATTTTATTTTGGTCGCTTGTAAAATTCTCTTTGAAAAGTCTTTATCGGCATTTTTAAATTACTACGTAGTCTTCGTATAATACCTAAATATTTTATTAGAATAGATTCGTATCTTAATTTTTTAACATACGCAAACCCTTTTTTAACTAATTTTTTTTCTAACTTGTTGTAATGTTCGAAGAACGCTACCTCACGTTCCGCAATATCATAAGCTACAGTCAATTGATCAAAAAAGTTTAAACATTTATTATAAATTTTATCAAAAGGCCAAAAGTTCACATTTAAATTAAATTAAAATAATTAAATGCTGTGAAAATAAACCTAGAATCTTTCGATACAAAGTCACTTATATCTTTCGGCTGCAAAAATCACTCATATTTTTCTGCAAAAATAATTTGAATTATTGAAAAATTAAGATACTTATTGGAAATTTAACAGTTAAATTAAAGCATCTGTAAAAACCAAAAGTAATTTAGAATATAAAAACTTGTCAAAAAATGTTGATAAACTTAGGTAGTTTTGCCAAAGAATTGGTAAAAGAGTTAGAAAATATTATAAATTATATTTTAAAGTTGAATAACTTCGAAATGCGTCGGTTTATCAAAAAATTATGATACATATTTTTTGTAGAGCGTCTTGCCCTTTTGATAAATTATTAAAGAGTCATAAAATTCTAAACACAAAAAGACCAGTTTTTCCATGTTATTCGTATAAGAAATTAAAATTTATCATGCGAGACCTCTTAATATTAATATTCAGGGCTGTGACTTTTACAGGTATTTTTTTATTAATATTTTCAACAATATTTTTAATATTTCAATATAGTTAAATATAAATATATAATTTATTTATCTATATATATATATATATATATATATATATATATATATATATATATATATATATATATATATATATATATATATATATATATATATATATATATATATAGTCGATTTTGAGTCAGTCTAATATAAAAACCTCTCGTACAAGTTGCATAATTTGTGGGGCGGTTAAGAAGAGTTTTGCTAACAACGGTTTGTTTGACTTTTAAGCCATATTTATAAAGTCTACTAGCTGACCCGGCAAACGTTGTTTTGCCATATAAATAATTTTTAAGATGTTAAATGTTATGGTGGACAACCCTTATCACTAAGGGGTATGAAAAATAGATGTTGGCCGGTTCTCAGATCTACTCAGTATGCTCACAAAATTTCATGAGAATCGGTCAAGCCGTTTCGGAGGAGTACGGGAACGAACATTGTGACACGAGAATTTTATATATAAGATATTATAAAAGTTACAAGTTATCTTGGTGTTCTGTAAGAAACGTAAGAAAAGACATCTCTTTTTATTGTAATAAATGACAGATTACCGATTTTGTAACCCACTTTCGGTCACGATCGGCTCAATCGAATGGGAACCGAAGTTAAAAAGGAAAGGAACATAAATTTATATGTCTCTTTTTAGCATTATTTTTTGTTCTTTACTCTTTAAACTATTTTTTCTTTTCTAGCAGAAAGAAAAAAACATCTATTACAGAATGCGACTTTTAAAAGAGATAAGGATCTCTTCCTTTTCTTTATCCCTATTTTCCTTTTTCTTATGTTTTTTACAGAATCTTAACCCTAGATTCCATAGTTCTTGAAGATAAAACATACTAGAAATGGTTTAGTTCATACTGTTGGTAATTAAGTCATAATAAAGGAAAACCTCCAAACATTATTATTTGTTGCTTTTATCTATTGCCTAATACCGTCAAGAAGCATTTTTAACGACATTCTTTTATCTTTGGTCATAGAGAAAATAAATATTAATTAAAAAAAAAGGTGCTAAAAAGTTTTTCCTCTCTCACTTCTAAAACAGAGGCAGTTTGCTTAATTGGTTACGTTTTACATTTATATTTAATGACAATGTCTGTGAAAAAAAATCGTATGTCTCTAAATTTTTAATACACTGAAAAAAATGATATCTTAAAACAAAAGCCTTAGATTTAATTTGAGAGAATTGTAACTTTCATATGTGTTAAAGAAATATGATCTCAAACAGAAAAAATATGTTTTCAGCTTTGCGTACTAAATTCAAAAGAAGGCGCTGTTGTAATAAAAATAACCTTATTCTATTTAGTGACTCCAATGGGTCTACATTAAAGAACTATGTATTCTGTTAAAAACATCGACCGCTTTCCCACTGAGAGATTCTTTCTTTAAGACAAGATAGTAAATACCACAGACCGAAATAAAATTTAATTTAATTAAGATAATCATATTAAATAAACAACTAGTTCCCTTTTTGATAGTTAAGAGAGGAATTCCTGCTTATCATGTCATTCACCGAGACCTCTTTTCTCCATCGATGATGCGTTTTGCCGAACCTCATAGGACTTATCAAACTGGCTGTCCGCGGTCCAAGTTGAATAATAGGAATAACAAGTGTATCTTATAAAAAAAACTTTCGTTGTTCGACGGTAGAATATAATCGTACCGTTGATACCGTACTAAAAAGCATAATTCAGTGAATACTTATATTAAAGAAATAGGTTCTTTGACATAAAGATTAAAGATTTTGGTATAGGTTCTTAAAATAAGAACCCATTATTTTAAAGAAAATTCATTAATATTTTGATAGAAACATTTAATATTTCTTTTGTTTAAAATCTTAAAACTTATATTTAAGATATTGAAGAGCTTAAATCATAAATCTTTAGGTTCTTATTTCTTGATTCTGATATTCTTAAAATAATACTAAGGATATTTTAATTTAAAGAATTTCTTTTACATTAAAGACATAAATTAAAGTATTTTTTCTCCCAGTTTAAGAACCACTATTATTTTAAAGTAAGAAATAAATCTTGGTTTAAAAGCACAACTATTCAAAAAGAATGCATATTTTTAAAACCTTGTATTTGCTTAAAACAAGACATTTTTTTTTCTGTGTGTAACAAAAAAGATTAAAATAAATATTTTAGTTTTAGGAAATACTAAAATGGAGTTTTTTCAGTGCATATAATTAAAGAGATTTACTTTTTGATGTCTAGCTGTTTCATTTGTGTAATTGAAAAAAATTAAATTAGTGTTTCAGAATATTGCTTGGTTGCATGCAAATTTAAGGTTGTGTTCAGAGTGCACGAAGGTAAAAGTTTTACATAACAACTGTATGTCTAAAATAGTTCGAAAAGGACAAAGTTTCATTATCAGCGTTTTTATTATTTTCAGGGTACTTATTTAATATCCAAAAATGTATGTATATTGTTATGATTTTATAGCTGGTCTTTACTCTTTTCTGGAAATTAAAAGACTTAGCAAAGTTTTAAAATTATTTTTTTAGTAGGGTAGGGCGGGGCTAGTTGAGCAATTTTTCACTTTATCAGTTATAGCTCCTCAAAAATAAGTCTTAGGGGCTCATAATGCAAACTGATGGATTAGCAATTTATCCCTTAGCAATAGTGTAATTT
This sequence comes from Listronotus bonariensis, assembly GCA_014170235.1. Lineage (NCBI taxonomy): Eukaryota > Metazoa > Arthropoda > Insecta > Coleoptera > Curculionidae > Listronotus > Listronotus bonariensis. The sequence continues at coordinate 17,548 of JACEGR010005738.1, forward strand.
CTTTCTAATAAGTCGAATTTAGGAGCTACATCTATTTTATTGTAGATAGTCAAGTATGCCCAACGTACCCTATAGGTGAGGTAAGTTGAGTAAGGGTATGGGGCTAGTGGAGCACTTAAAAGTATAGTCAAATTATGGCTTGAATGTTAGATACGTTTACAAAAAAATACATTTTGACAATTTGCTGTTTATATTTATAATCTTATAGTCAAAACAACAAATATCATTAATAAAACAGCAACGTACCTAGCTTAGCTTAACTATTGGATTTAATATCTAGCAAGAAATGCCTTACAAATTTTTTAAAAAACTTTTAGTTAGTAAATTTTATTTAAATTTTTAAAATTATAACTTTTTTCTATATTTTTATTTAAAAATGTTTTTGTTAGAAAATTTTATTTAAAAATTTTAAATTTCCATTGACTCATCTTCGTTTTTAAAAGTTTTTTAGCAGTTTTATTTTGCTTCTCTTGTAATGCCTTCTGTATTTGTTAAAATTGCAGCTTTTCTTTATCTTCTGTTTGATTTGGCTTTTCTTGTACCAGCCTTTGGGTATGGTCGAACTATTTCCAGAGAAAACTTATAAGTTAGATAGGTCAGTCAGCTCGTTTTCTTTGTTGCTTGTACAAAGTTCGGGTTGCAGCTTCTTTTAAATCTTGAGGAGACTTTAGTAGTCTTACTGTTATAAGTCCGTATACTAAAAAATAAAAAAAAACATTTTATACTTAAAACCGTGGGGTTAGTTGGGCAACTGTAGCTCAACTAACCCCAACCTGAAATTTTAAAGGAAAAGTGAATTTATTAAAAACCAGTTAGAATTATATCCAAAATCTTTACACATAATAAAACTGCAATAAATTTACTTAAGATTAACACTTACCTGATTGAGAACAGAATACATTTAACTATCACAGATAAAATTTTCCGGCTTGCAATTATTTAACTTTTTAATCACAAAATAAACAATGCGCACGGATACTTTTCTCGATCGCCGCGTCACCACTAGTGGTCGCACAATGAGTTCCCTCGCGCAACCCCTTCTTTACGCTATTTGATGCTTTCGCGTGCGGTCGATAGTTTTTGAGATATTTTGATTGCCCAACTTACCTCTATGCTCAACTAGCCCCGCCCTACTCTACTCGATAAGTTATACAGTATGTATACGAATGGACTTTACAAAAGGGAATGGAATGGATTATAATAATTTTTAAAAGAGTTGTGTTTGGCAAGTGCTTTTGCTTTCCACTAAAACTAGATTTACGCTGAGAAATATGTTTCTTTTACAGGGACCAGAAAACTACAAAAATATAAAAAAGAACCAAGAAGAAACTGCCCTTATTTTTAACTATTTGGTAAAGTGTTAACTAAATAAAGTTTTTAACTACCAATGCTTATTTTATTTTTATTTTTTTGGTGGCGTTTAAAAAATAATAGTAGGAGAGCTAGTAAACTCTTTGAGTAACGGTATGCCTGTTGAGTTAAAAATTTTAATATAATGAGTCATAGTATGCTAAGTATCTACGACAACCATCGCCTTTCATGCATCAGCCCTGCACGTCACCAACCCTCTATTTTTGAAAGTGTAGATAGAGTAAATTAGAAAATAAACTTTTGCTGTAAGCTTAATATTTTTATATGATTTTTTATTCATAGTAATGTTTGAAAAAAATTGACAGGACTTTTTGATGATCACAAATACCTGACAGGTAAACCGAAAGGTGTTCTATATACAAAGTGTCCAGTAACTTTACCGACAAACTTTGTTAATATTAATAAATATTTTATTAGGCTAGAATTTATTTGTCAACTTTATTTTAGAAATAGATAAACTAAAAGTGTCCAAAGTAAGTGTTTTAAATCTAAATTGTTCTTTATCCTTATTATTGGCCTATCTAAATACTTTTAATAAATTATTTTCAGTAAGGTTAAATTTGTTGTTATTAAAACGATGGCTTATGATGTTTTACCAAAATTATTTATAAAATAAAAATGTAGCTGCACCTAAAAAAAATAATGTTTTAAGGTAAACTATTAACTTATGTTGGCTCAGTATAGGTTTTACTGGTCGTAGGGTACGGTAAGACCTTAAGAACTTTAAACGTCGGGCCTGGGACCCAGACTAATTTATCACTCTCCGTTACTGCGAACTGTGTTCCGGTAAATCTCGAACATATTCCCATAAACCGGGTTTGAGATCTCAAAAGCCGTAAAAGCACCGGAGCAAATCTAATGGAGTTATCGACAATCTTCATCTTTGGTTTAAATATTAACCGACTTTACAAAATTTTATTTTATTCGTAACGACCTGTATATGATATTTAAAGACGTTCCCAAAAATCACTTTTTATAGGATTTTTTAAATCTTTAAATACATATACTTATAAATGTCCTCTATACATAGGAATTTTTTAATAGGCCTTGCGGGACTAAATTTCGAGATATAAGCTTTAAAAATTTGCATATTTAATATATAAGTCCCATCTTGACGGACGTTTTAGGACACGTTTATTAAATATCATTCTTATCAACTTTTCTTAGAATTTTTACCAAAAACTGAGAATTAAAAATAAGGATATAACAAACGTTTTTCTTTAAAAAGCGGTACTCGTATACGAGGTATCTAAAAAATGTGAATTTTGTTCAAGAAGAAAGTACTATTGTTTTTTTACAATATCAAACATTTTTATATAACAAAAATATTTTTGAATAAAAATATCGTTTAAACCATTTTTACCCTTAAAACCAACCCCCTTCACCCCTAAATGCATTATTTTGGTCTGGAAGTGTTTTCTTACATTAGGATGCACTTAACAAAACTATACCTAGCATTAGTTTGCTTTAAGGCATTTTTTTTGCAATCAGGAGAAAAACATCTCTAGAGACTTTAATGGTCGCATTACTCCTTGGGAACGTCCTTAAATATGAATGTCTTTCGTTATCCCAAATTTACAAATCTTATATCTCGAAATTAGTCCCGCAAGGCCTATTAAAAAAATTCCTTTGTATAGAAAAGTGATTTTTTGGGAAGTGCCTAAATACATTCAATACATATTTATAAAAAAATTGGAAGCTCTAAAAGAAAGGTTCCTAGCATTTTTTAATAAATTCACTTCTTCAAAAGTTATTCGCCGTTAAAGTTGAATACAAAAATAATTTTAACTTCAAATAACTTTTGAATATGCAACTAACTGAGATAAAAGCTGTTTTTTTGGTTAATCTAAAGAAAAACACACATTTACACAGTCAGTGGCGTACGGTTTTTTGTTAGAAATATTCCTGTAGTTGCTGCTCGAGACGCCACTAGACTTTAGTGAATATAATTAGGTTTGTGATATACCCTACCAATACCATAAATAACATTGGCAAATTAAAAACAAAATTGGGTAAGAGATATTAAAAAATATTTTTATGTCAGGTGTAATACCCTGTACCTGGAAAGGACCGATATTTACATACATATATGAATATAAACTTTTTTTTCATAATTTCAAATAAAAATCTACCCCCAAATTTACTTAACAATATTCTGTAACACCCTGTATACAGGGTGTTTCCTGATTGCGGTATGAAAATCCAAAATCCAAGGACATATTCCTAAGCTTATTTTATAAGAAAAAAGTTTATTTGAACATGGGTCCGAAATGCTTTCTTTCTAAGAGGGTATTAAAATCGGGTTTTTAATTATATCTTAAATATGCCTTATTTAATTTTAATAAAATTTGTCTGTGGTGCTCTTAAAATAGAAAGTTAATTAAACTAATTTTAATTTGTGAGATCAGTGGCGGCGTAGGGCTCATCTTAGCCTATATTATTGACGAAAAAATGTACGCACTAACTTTTTTGCAACTTTAATATTTTTTTCTGAATAAAACACACAACAAACATTTTGTGTCATACATATATAAATATATAATATATATATATATATATATATATATATATATATATATATATATATATATATATATATATATATATATATTAAGTAGCCTTCTTAGAAAAATAAAATAAAATCCTCTAAATTTTCTGGACCATACAAAAAGAAACATTAGGACATTTTTTTTTCTCTTTTTAAAAATTGGGTGTTATTACTTTTATTAACAATTATGTAACAACAACGAATACCTAATTAAATAACGTTTATATCGAGTCTAACAAATTTTAATAAAAAAAAAGTGTTTTAGAAATTTTTAGGTTTTTTGACAAGTTTAACACTTTGTATTTTGAAAACGAAACATTTGAGGACCCATGTTTATATGGACTTTTTTTTATAAATAAAAAGCTCAGGAATACGCCTTTAAATTTTCTGACCCTAATTAGGAAACACCCTGTCTATCCAAAGGACAAATTTACATTTTATGCAAATTTGTATTACAGAAAACACAAATCCTTACAGAGTTTTAGGTAAAGAAAAGGTATCATTAGCTTCCCATTTACTGTAAAGGGTTTTGAAGTGCATGTCAATCGAGCCCGGTTAATTTCCACGCCTATAACGCATGTTCGAGCCGGGCCTAAACGGGACTCGGCAACGCTGCACGTTGGCGGTGCTGATCGATGCCGACGCCGGCCGCTCGTATCGAGCGACGTCGTTACGGCCGTGGGGCAGGTTATTCCAGGGTCAAGGTCGGCCGATCGAGCCGCCGCCCCATCATCACCGAGACATCGGTAATGCCGAGCCCACATGAGCAGCGCCGCCAAACCTGGACCACGTGGAAGATCATAGCTCAAGTTTGCTGGAGAATTTAAATGGATTTCTGCCTGTTTTAAAGCTTTCTTGCATAATATATCCGAGAAGTATAAAAGAATTGTGCTACATATTTAATACCTTATTATAATCTTTAAAAATTGAGAAATGTTTGTAAATAGCTTTAGTTAGGGATCCCTGAACCATTTTTCCAAGTCATTACTAACAAGCTAATTTTTCGTAAGTAGCTTTATTTTGACGTGACGACCAACTTTTTGCCTTACAACAATTTTTGTTGGTGGTAGCCTACAGGGGTAGCTAGCTAGTAGGGAGATTAAATATGTTAATTTAATAAATATCAAAAACCAGTTGTGTGCATAAAAAGTCGTACAAGGTTTGTATGGTTTTGTATGTATTTGTATTATATGTATTATCAACACAACTGTACCTCACAATTTGTAGGACAAGATGTGCGTTAAATTATATAAATATTATTTATTCAATAGAAAAAAATCTGCTGGTTAGTAGTTATTTTTCACGGCATCGTTAACCATACATGTTGGTGGTAGAGGACTCTTTGATGAAACCTTAAATTTTGTAGGACAAATATTTTTTCGGTTTATTTATATAATTATCTTAAAAATGAAGAGAGAAAATCCCTGTTTGTAATAAATTGTTGATATTTGATAAATCAACACATTTAATTCCTGCTACCCCTGTAAGCTACCACTAACGAAAAATTGTTGTGAGGAAAAAAGTTGGGCGTCTCGTCAAAATGAAGCTACTCACGAAAAAGTAGACTGTTAGTAATGACTTAGAAAAATGGTCCAGGGATCTCTATTTTATCGAAACTTATACAGCTCTTTAATAACATATTTACATACTTGCCAGAATTTACAATGGGCTTACTCTCACTAATATTATTGACAAGAAAAATGTACCCAGCGGACTTTTAAATTTTTTTATATTTTTTGTAGGTTAAGCAGTCGATTTTACAATTTTTGTGTCTCTTGATATTTGCTTGTATTTTGCTTTATTTTAAGAAAAATATAATAATAAAACCACGTATTTCGTGTTTAACATGGATTTTTGCATCTTTGTAACTAAACATAATTTACATACTTTTTTCTACCATTACTCATTATTTGTCCTTAATAACGATTGCTCAAATTTTGGACGTCTCTGTTTGGCGCAAACTGTAGGTATACTAGGCTTATATGAACTTTAAGTTTAACAATAAGTACTGTTAATGTTGGGCTTTTCGATGTTCAAGTATAACATATCAGTTATACATATAACTTGGTATGCCTGAGTCACCCATTTGGCACTTTTCTTGCATTCTGTACTAAAAAAATTCTTTTAACTTATTTTAGACTTCTCGATTTTTTCCTGTTTACCTTTAAAAGCGCAAGGGAAAACTTTGCCTGGCCCGTCGCAATTTGATTATTGTGTTGTTTGTTTGGAAACCTGGCCGTAGTTGCCTAGCTTACTACCTAAGATTATTTTTATGCGAGAGGTGAATGACATAAAAGCAGAAATTTTTCTCTTATCTATCGAAAAGGGTAGATTTCTCTTCGCATATTATTACGACAGTGGGGAATTATTTCCCTTTTTTATCTTACTTGCCGACTTCCGGTCAAACTTGATGACATTTTTACGGAATGATGCTTTTTAAAACGGTTTTACTTAACTTGGCCTGCTTATTTGATATTTATTTATTTGTTTGAGTCAAATTTAGTAATTGAAATTTAACCCCCTTCCTGACGACCGATCGATCTGAAATTTGGCACACACTCTTAATTTTGATGACAATACAATATAATATTGTTACAGACTTTTAAAAATGTGTTTAGGTTAGAGAATTTTAGAGAGTTAGGATCATTTAATTTAGTTTGTTAATTTATTTAAATAATTTACCTTAATTTTTCCAAGTTCTTTCATCACTTTCGAAGGATTCCGAAAACGCCCGAATTATCCATTGAGAACTTTTATGCCATCCTCTTCTATGGAATTTTCGCGATATTTCTCCAAATTCTAGATCATCTTTCTCGTCCACCATAATATAAAAGGGCGACGGGAAACCTCCGATCGATTAGTATAGATTCGACTTTTGTGGTGTAAACTTAGAGACATTGACAAGTAAAGATCTTGTCTTTATTGTAACCATAGTTACGTTTCATTGTTAATAAAGGTATAAAATCGAAACCACGTGTTTTTATACGAGGTGATTTAGAACAATATATTTTTATGATTGTAATCCAAGATGGCCGCCGATACAAAATGGTGGGTTCCATATTACTTCAACTATAACCTCAATACTGCACGTCCAATGGAAAAACACCGTATGTGCATATAGTAATCCATATAACATACGGTGCTTTTCCGTAGGACGGCAGAATATGGGTATCAAATAAAAGGGCTTAATTGGTCATTGACGGAATAGAGGCTCACTAAGAAAAATATTATAATCCAAGATAGCCGCCGCCACTAAATGCCGAATTACATATTTTTTCACAACTTGGCCAATATGGGTATTAAATGAATGGGCTTGATTCGTAGAATAGAGCTCAAGATAGAAAAAATTAAAATCCAATATTGCCGCTGCCACAAAATGGCTGATGATAATTACATATTTTTTCCACAACTACCTCTAATCTGGGTATCAAATGAAAGGACTTGAGTAGTTGAATAAAGCACACTTTAAAAAAAATCCAGGATGGCCGCCGCCACAAAGGGCGAATTACATATTTTTACCACTACCTCAATATAAAATCGTTGGTTAGTTCTGGTTAGTTATAGTGAGGCAATAAATGAACTTAATAGAATAAGAAGTATCAACTCACAACAAAACTGAAAACTTAAAATAAATTATGTAAAAATATGTTTAACGGTTTTATTGGTACCTACTAAAAGCTTAAAAATAATTCGGTTAGTCCTAGCTACCTGACCGCATCAATCTGTGGTATTGATCAGACAAATAATAAAATCGTTGGGGACATGAAATTTCTGTCATGATAGTTACTCTGTATACGCTACTACGCCCAACGATTTTAGTATTTGTCGGATTAATACCCCATATTAATGAGAAGATTTGTGCGATCTGGTAGCTAGGGCTATTATCTTTAAGCTTTTACTACAATAAAACCTTTATAACATAAAAAAATACATAATTTATTAGTACGGTATAAACGTTGACAATTATTATTGTATTTTATTATATCTTACCGTCGAACAACCAAGTTGTCCATATAAGTGACTCTTGCTTTTTGTGTTATTTACTTTAAACAGTTGCTTTGATATTCCTGTGAGGCAAGCGAAATTAGTTAGTGGAGAGAGTCATTAGGGCAGTAAGGAATAACTTCCATTTGTTTTTATATAATTATATTTTGTTTTTATACAAGATGTTACGGAATATAATTTTATCTAAACCAGAAACATAACTGCTTTTACCTCTTTAAGGGAATATAAAATAATCTAATACACTTGTTTTTGTTATTAATTTTGATAGAAATCCATAAAAATCAAAGTCCTCTTTAAGTTTTAAAGTCATTGTAGTATTTTTAACAAAACAAACAAATTTTGTTTTTGCAAGCACTAAGTAACAACCTTTGACACTTATAATAAGTAAAATTTAAAAATAGCCGTACATTATACCGTTACAACTTTAATAACAGTTTTAAAATTACGTTGGGTGTTATTTAGACGTATAATGTAATTATTAAGTTTATTTGTCAACATTTCTTGTTCATTAACGATAAATATTAGGGAAGCTAAATTGTTGATTTAGTTCTCACTTAGTTGTATGAGGTAATGCGCTCGATAATTGAAATGTCGGCTCGAACAACGGTATAACTCGCAAATAGTGGGAAATAGATTTATTAAAAGAATAATTAAAGACTTTGGGGCAAAAAACCGGACAAGTTCATTTTCTGGCTAAAATATCTTTTTGCAAAGTCGTATGCTATTGTGTTTGTTTATATATCTCACCGTGAGAATATGCCTTAAGGCTTATGGCAACACTTGGCATAGATTATATTTTTAAATTACTATATAGAAAAACTGACACATAACACCTATGCTACCAGATGATTGTGGCCCTAAGGGAAACACTTTGGAAAAAAAATCGAAAATATTAAAATTAAAATTTTCTGGGTGGGTCCCATTCCCAGTTTTTAAATAGAGTAATTTAAAATTATCTAGGCTAGGTGTGTGGCAAGCAAGTATTGGTGCACATAAAAAAAGACATCTTAACTTTAAACAATTTGCTTTGACTCAAGGCACGTTGTGAGTTGTATATAACGAAAAGAATATATTCTTAGCAGTAAATGATATATATGTAAAGGTAGATTAAGTTAAGTAAACATATTTTTTTAAGTTTAGAATATTAGTGCTTTCTTTGTAGATATTTTTTGTCGACGCGATTATCTAGCGAAGAAAAGCACTAATTTTATTGGAGAAAATATATTCTTGTCGAGCGATCAATTTAAAACATATGTTTTCTTCGGCAAAAACAAATTAAAACTTACGTTAAGAATACATTTTTTGGCCAAGAATATATTACTTTGGGGTTGTCTTGAATAAAGAATATCATAATTAAATACTTTCTTCAAATAAAACTACTTAGTTTTCATTTAAAACAAAAAATTGTTTTAAAAATTTTATTACAAAACATTTTTTTACAAAATAAAGCTTTTAATAGTATAATATTTTTATGATGTTATATTAGGCCTTCTGGACGTCTCATAAAGCCAACCTTGCTGAGGCGTTTAATCCTATTAATGGAAATCTGCCTGGTACAGCTCTGATGTTAATAAAAACAAGAGTTTTTGGTGCTCTGCATCCGGCATTTCCAGTATATTCTTCAGTACTTTCTTTGTGAAGATTTCACGGAAGTTCCCGATAGTCCCGGCACGATAGTAGCTTTACTGCGGATATTTTCAGCATGGTGATCCAACTACTCCATAAAACAATGTGTGTCCACGGATGAACTTGACTATACCTGTAGAAAAAAATATTTTTAATATTTCGAAAAAAGTTATTCTTCATAAAAATTTTTGCTTTATCCGAAATGCTAAAAGCTATAACAAAAATTTTTGTAGGATTTACATGGTGGTTCATAACTGCAAAATCAAGACTTTAAAAATATTTTTTTGAGACTACCTAATTAAATAGCAAAAAGTACCAAACTACCAAAAATATTTTTTTATTGATTATGATTTTTAGTAAAAATTAAAGTTAACTAACTAAAAATAATTCCAAAAAAACATTTTTAAAGTTTATTAAAATATATATATTTTTTTAATGACAAAAGCTTTAAAAAATCGTCTGACTTACTATTTAAATCCAAATCCGGTAGTATAAAGCGCCTGAGGGGCGACGCGTTTTTTCCATTTCTACAGGCAGGATCGCACTAATCTAACTTCGTTGGTTTCTTCGGAGCCCACACTTCCTTTCGTTTAAGTTTATTACCCTTTATGTGGTGTTCGTTATTTTCAAGCACTTGGACCATGGTGGTGCCGACGTTTTCCTCAAAATCCTCCTTGGCCTGCAGCCATCTTACTTTTTGGCTATCTATTCAACCTTTCTTAATCTCCTTAGTACAATTTTTTTAACTTCTAATAATCTTGGAGTGTGGAAGAAAGCGTTTTTTGTTTCCTGGTTCGCCGATTCGCAGCTCCCTGGGCAACGTTTTTTGCAAAAATGAATAAGGAAAATACGTTTGATACCTAATTATGGTAAACAAGAATATAATATTTTGAGTTAATAATACAAAACCTATATTTTCTTAAGTGAATGAAATTAATATAAATTATTTTGACTGTAAAATAAAATATGGTGTTTGTAAAGGATTGAATAAATAAATAAATAAATAAATAAATAAATATATTTTTTAGTTTTGTTTTAAAAAAGCCATTGTTTATAACAAAAATAATTATAAATCAACAAGAATTTTCTTCCAAAGAAAAATTATGTTTTAAGTAGAGAATAAAAATATTACTTTGTCTCGGCTAAAGAAATTTAAGTTTTTCTGTAGGAATAGGTTTTCTTAAATATCTCTTATCATAATATTCCTTATTTTAGACAAATTGTGTCTTATTTTAAAAATATATACTTGCTGGAAGAATACATAGTAAGAATAATATTATTTAATATGAAAATAATGCATTTCTTGGAGCAAGAATATTGTTTTCCCTCAAGAAAATTTGTTTTAAGTTAAAAATAAATTTTCAAGAAAATCCATATTCTATTTGCAAGAATTTTATTTTTTATGTGTGTACCAACTTAATTTTTGAATTAAATAGATCAGTCTTTCATTGTAACCACTTGGTACCAAAAATATATTTGATGTCCTAAAGAAAATAGACAAAACATTGTTTTATCTACAGTGTGTCCCAGAATAGGTGTTACAAGAGGACAAATGGACCAAACATTTTGGAATTTTTAAACGTCCTTTTGGGAAAACTAGTTGCATGGTCCAAAACTTATAAATACAAAAATTTACTTTGATTGGTAATATGGAGAGCAAGTTATAACTATTAATATGAAAAATAGAACAAAATTGTATAAGTAAATGTTGTAGAGAATTAAATTTTATGTCAAAATTTAAAGTTAAAGAATTAAATTTAAAAAAATTATTTTGTCAGTTTTTTACATTATGCATTAACAATTTTTAAAATACTTTGCTTAAGGCATTGAATTTTGAAGAAAAATTTAAAATTAATAAATTTTCTTTTAAATTTTGTTCCCTCCTGCCCATTATTTAAATTTTAATACGTAATGTAAAAAATAGACAGTTACATTATTTTTTACTCTCATGCATTAACTTCAAATTTTGACATAAAATTCAATTCTCTACAACATTTACTAATAAAATTTTATTCTATTTTAAAAAATGAAAGTAGTTAGCTAGCTAGCCTGCGCATTTTTCATTTTTTAAGTTATAACTCGCCCTGTACAATACCAATTGGAGTAAAATTTTGTATTCATTAGTTTTAGACCATGCGACCAGTTTTCCCAAAATTTCGTTTTAAAATTCCAAAATTCTTGGTCCATTTTTCCTCTTGTAACACCTATCCTGGGACACACTGTATATTAAGTTTTAGAATATTGTATAAATATTGTTGCTATGTTCGGTAAAAAGCAAAAGTTATTTAGCTTAAAACACAAATAATATCATATATCCAATTTAAATATAAATAACAAAACTATACCACAAATCCTGTGGGATATTTTTTAATTTAATACAGTATTAAATTACTAAGTTAGTAGGTAGATTTGGAGTTTTCGCATTGTGTTTTTTAAAACTCAGAGAATAGGTGTTTATGGTATAGCCCAGTTTTTAAATGTTATATCACTGATAATATTTATCTAGTTAATAAGGGGTCTAGTTTTATAATATACATTAGTGAAAAAATTTTAAGGATACAAAAAAAACTCCAAATTCTTTGACGTTTTTCGAGTACCTGTATTTCAGCTTAAAAATCGTACTGAAATTAATAACTTAAATAATAAAATTTTGAAGCCCCAAGTTTTTAGTTTTAAGACCTTATGTTGAAAAAAACTCCAAGACGGAAAAAAATCTGGCAAATATATATGTATATTTATGCAATTGTAACCTACACAGTTACAGTGTGTAGCACTATAGGCCCCAGGTACACGTTGTAGTAAGACTTGCTCCGTTTTTGTAGCAAATAATGTGCAGTAGTATTTAATACATTTGTAGCAGACCTTCATGTTACCGTTTTTAATACTACTATAATGTAGTCAAGATTCATATTTGGTTACTGTTGTTAGCTACTCTCATTCACTTACAAAACTTTAGGACTCGTTGATTTTCATTTTTTGATGACAAAAAATATGCTTAGAACGTCAATGATAAACTTATTTAACACAATTTTTGCGCTACACTCTTATAGCACACAACGCCTTTTGTTTTTTTCCGTGTAGCAACGTTTACCGCGCTATCGTAATAAATGCTGAAAAGATTTTTTTCGAAATTTTTTTCTTTTTTTTTTGGTCTACGAAGTTTTTCCAACGGATAACTTGTTCATTCAGCTTTGATTTGCTTTTTCTAAAAGTTCGAAATCATCACTTCTTATCAGATAAGGAATTGAATTGAATTTGAATGAAAAAGGTTCTTTTTGTCTTTAACCATCAATATCTTAGAAACCGCTCATCGCACAAGAAAATTAAGGTGGGTTTTAAAATCCTAAATAAGGTTTCCACAAGAATCGGCTATGTTTTTTTTATTGTTTTTTATTTTTATATTAATTTGAGAAATTGAAATTAAAAAAAGGTATTTTTTGGCTTTCGGGATAATCAGGCGCTAAGTTGAAAATATCAAGTAAACCAGTAATGTTAGAAGGTAGAGATTTTAAAATAAGAGAGAGTATATTTTTTTGGATTAAGACATAAAATAAGTTGTCAAAAAACCGTTAAAGCAAGATATGTTTTATTTCTTGAATAATTTTATAACACAAGATAATAAGTCGGTTGTTCAGACAAGATTTCTTGTGTTGGCCACCCTTCCTTTTAAGTAGCAGAAACGGTATTATTTTTTTAATTCAGGGTTTTTCTAGGAGCCTTTATTATCTACCTTTATCAAGCTTTTCATTTTTTCTAGTAGTTTTAAATTAAGTAAATTTGCTAAAATGCTCCATTGTCAAATGGACGGAATTCATTGCCCAACTGCAGACTGTTAGTCATGCGGTTCTTCGAAAACTGCACATTGAGTTTCATCTGTTTAAATTTATATTGACTTGTTGATGAACGTTTAAAATGTTAATTATACAATTTAAAGCCTCATTAAATTTTCAAATTTATTAAAAACTAGTTTTTGTAATAAATTAATAAAATATTCTTGGCAGGCAAAATATATCGGGTGTTTAATAAAAATGGTAAATAATTATAATTATTAATTATTGTTAAAACCGTTAAAGTTAGGCCTAATTTAATTTTTAATAAGGGTGTGTTTTAAAAGGTCTGTACAAAATGTTAACATACATTCCTTGGGCCAAAATACAACGGTCTAACCCAATTTACCTTGGTCGAAAAGTTGATCGTTTCCGAGAGTTTCCATTTGATTTTACCTTTTTTTAATTATATTTTTTAATATTGGAATCTTTTTTATAAAGTTACTTATTTGAGGATTTTTCAGGTTGAAGAATTAAAATCTATTTATCTTTCTTGTGTGATCTAGGGATATGCAATTAAATTTATGTCATTAACTAAACCAAATGCGAAAAAATGTAGGGGCTTAGTGGTATACATTTTTTTAAATAATTTATTATCCTCTATCTTAAAAGGTAAAATATTTAGGACAGGTTTATCTAAAATTTTGTTCCTAAAATCACCGAGGGATTAAAATCCTTAAATCCTTAAAATATATTGCAGATAGATACACATACATACACTTTATAAACATTTGCTGTAAATTATTTACAAGCAAAAAAACATGTTATTTTATATAGGTGTAGTTCTTTTCACGATCTAAGAAAGTGACTTAGGCTTGGGAGGCAATAAGACCATAAAACTTTTCTGTGCGTGCCACTTCTGAAAAAATGACTAATGTGTAAAGTTGGGTGAAAACGAAATAAACAAACAATAATTTGAGGTAATACTATATTGTAACAGTATACAATACTTACATTTAAAAACAAAATAAAACACACCATATCTTACTCTAAGTCAATGTCGCTATTAAAGATGAGTCCACATTTAATTCATCCTGAAAGTAATACCGCAAAGTACACAAAAAATGATATAGTAAATAAACCCTTTTGTGAACAATGATTTATTGCAGCAAAAAATATTCAACCCGACGAGTTTCTAGTTCCACGCCACGTGCCACCGGTTTTATGGCAGCATAGAGGCGAAATAAGAGGATGTTTTTTTAAGTACGTTACACGTGTTTTAGCAGTGTTTTTTTCTATTTATCTAAAAAATATGAAATTAGGCTCTGTAAGCGCTATATGCCTTCGAAAAGGTTTGTTTACTTTATCATTTTTTGTGTACTTGACGGTATTGCTTTCAGAATGAAATAAATGTGGACTCATCTATACTAATATCTTTCAAATGAATATTAAGCCTTTTTTACGGGTTCTAGGCTATTCTTTATACATAGACACAATTGTTTTTAACGTGTTCAGTACAGTTTCTCCAGTTTTCAACGGTTACATTTTTGACTTCTGTCACTCTAATAACTTAAAATAAACATTTTTATTTATAATTATTTTTGCTTCAACAGGTAAACATTTTTGGCTACTGCCTCAAAACGGCTTTTGCACTGGACATCTTCTAACACACTATCACTGTAGAACTTAATAACTGACACTGAATGTGTCGAAATTAAGATTTAATTTTGTGCTCATACCATCAGGTATTAATTGCCAATATTGCCGGTATTTTTTGACCACCTGCAAATAATACATTGCAATAAAATAAAGTAATAAGAATGACACAAAAGTCTTATAGAGTTTTCAAGTAATAATTTGTTTTCTCCAACAACAAAATAAATACGGCTTTGTCACGGTTAATACTTTTATGTCTTGATTGCATATTATTATCCCATCTCACATGTTACAAGTTACTTTTTTAGATCGTGAAAAGAACTATACCTACAACTATTCCCAGATCTTTTCTAAAGCGTTATATCAGGGGGTCAGTGCAAAAGTGGTACCAAAGTCAATCAGAAAATTATAATTACCAATCATAAAATACTGCGCCATTTAGTGCCAAAGTTAATTCTCAGTAATAAAATCTTTAAAAATAAAACAAAAATATCAAATAAAACTAAATCCTAAACAATATAAATATACACAAAATGTAAATAAAATGTTGCTGCACGTATCTCTCGTTTTAACAAAATAATACTGAGGTATACTACTTTTCCACTGAACCCCTTATTCATATTATTCTTGATATAGCTTTATTTACATACTTAAAACTCTTGGATAGATATAATATTATCAAGCCAAAAACACTGTGAATATTTATTATTTAATTATGTCAAGTTGTTATCTGATTTAAACTAGTCATGTTTTAAACTGTTAATTAAAATTTGTTGAAATAAATAAACTATTAAATTAAAACAACTCACAAACAACATATAAGGACATTGTTTATTGTCTTATTTTTTTTATCGTTGCATGCTGATTAACAATATATTTATTTGTTACAGGTGAGTGAAAACTTCGGTGGTCAACTCTTCTATTATGTAAATAAGGTAAAAATCCAGTAGGTAATTCTTAAAAATAATTACATACATAATAAAACAATGTGACATACAGGGTGTCTCTAAAAGGCGCTAAAAATGCTACCACAAATTCCTGAGGCTAAATTATGACTCTCTAAACCAACTTAGCTTAGTCTAAAAGTGGACGATTTCGGACATACAAGGTTTTAAACGTTTGTATTGGTTTTAGTTTTTTTTTATAAATAAATGTGTTAGTAATGTATTGTCGCAATGTTCGGCTAATGGGTGTTTTGGGCGAAGAGAAATTAGAATCTGTTATCAATTTGAGCCATTTTTTGTTGTTAATACGGTTCAAAACATTTTAAAAACATAACATTTTCTTGCTAAACGGTGACGTCATGTACGTCGCGTATTTAACCGTGTTTGAATACATCCCGGACAATGGTTTAAAAACAATATACTTATCTCTGTCGGGCGGGCGTATGCATCGTACTCATTAAAAACGTTTTTTCGGTCATTTCTTGTAAACTTTTTACATGGCAAGTGAAAAATGTTTATATTGGGTGTAAACTAAAGTACATATTAACCCTAAAAATAAAAATCATAGTCATAACCTAAAAATTTATTGGGCTGTGACGCAACGGTTTGAAAACCTACATTTTCTTGATTCTCATATTTATATTGTCATTTTCGAATACGGTTTGAACCACTGAGACGAATACGGTTAGCAAGAAAATTTGACTTTTGTTAACCATTCTCCATGTAACTTTTAAATAAAAAATCTTACCCTTTAACATATCTATACTAATATTACAAGAAGGCACAGTTTGTAACTTTGTTTGTTTGTTTGTTTGTAGCCGCAAATCTTCGGAAATGCTAAACTGATCATAAAATCCTTTCACCGTCAGAAAGCAAGTGTGCAGGAGTGCTATATGCCATATTTAATTATGATTAAACAAAATGTTTAGTTGTACTTTTACTATAGACACCCAGAACAATGCAAATTTTTAATATAGCTTGACGCTCGCTTCGTGGAATTTATGAAGCAAGTATCCATCGAGTACACACATAAACAGTACGTATAATTTGCCGCTTCATAAATTCAGCCAAGCCAGCGTCCAAACTGATGACCAAAATTTAGCATTTTCTGGGAGACTATGTGAAACTACAATTGTCTTTGATATTATACATTAAAAAATAAAAACAAGCTGTCATATCAACGGAAATAATAGCAGAGACTTCAAACTTGGGAGTTGTAATCAGGGTCAAGAGACCTTAAGATAAGGTATCACTTGACCTCTTTTTCATTTAAGATTTCAGGAGTGAGTCTTACACCCCTGATAGAGGGTTCAATTAGGGGTGAAAGTGACAAAAAGTGTTTCCCCAAGATCAAAACTGACGGGTCCGAGCGTTTTTCTTAAATGACCTGGAGCGCTCAAAACTAGCTCTTTGTTTCGTTTTAATGGCCTCCTGTAAATCTTAAAACGGTTACCCAAATCAAAATTAACTTTGTATAACTTTATGTAAAATATGTTAAAATAAGCAGATTCTAACTGCTTACCCCCAAAACCCCTCTGGCCAATTATTGTTTTGACACACTGATCCGTAATTATTTGCTTTTTAATAAAGATAAGTTGGGTAAAATCATCATATTTGAGTTTGTGGTTACATTTTTCCCCAACTTTTAGGGACCCTCGATGTGTACAGGCTGATTTCTATCCTATACCAATAAGTTAGGAAAATTATTGTAAATTACAAAAAATTAACAAAGACGATAGAGAGTTAGGAAAGTATTTTTAATTATGAAGATGAAAAATGGTTTTAAATAAAAATGGGTGGATTTTAAAAATTAAATTAATTTCATATTAACTCTTTCAAGATTTTTTTTTGTAATTTTCTAATACATCAACAAACTCTCAAATCGAGAAATTTTGGCACGCACGGCCCAAATCGGGCTGAATTTGAGTATAGTTATTTTCATTCGCCATTTTTTATGTTCCACTCGAGGCGCCACTGGACCTAATACTGTTGTTAATAACATTACCAAGCTTCATCAAAATCGGATAATTTAGAATAATAATAAAAGCCGACCTTTTTAAAAATTGTTTAACACTTTGTATCTTGAAAACATTGCAGTTCCAAACCTATATTTACATAAACTGTTTTTCATAGAATGAGCTTAGAATTGGGCCCTAAATTTTTTCAGCCAATGCCCAATATTTACCTTTATGGTTGGTTGGTTTAAGGCAAGGTTGGTCTTTCGACCATGTTTGCACTGCAGCCTATTGGCTTACTGTGCACCCTTCTCTTGTTAAAGTCCACTGCCCTTTATCAGGTTTAGTAGATTTCTGCCAAGATGTAAATGCGAAAAAGGGTTCGTATGTTGCCAAATAGACTGTGTCTTTTGCGTGTTAGTGCAATGCAGTTGTATATTATGTGTAAGGCTGTTTCCTCCTCTTCCCCGCAAAACCTACATATTATGGGTCCATTTTAAATGCCCATTTTTTGCAAGACGACAGTGTCCTGACAAAAGTCCTACTACTTATCTTAGCTAAGTGCGCGCCAGCTGAAGGACTTCAGTTTTTAGTTCCTTGGAATCGATTGGATCGCCCAGTGTCTTCTTCTGTATGTCTTTGGCCAGGTGATTAATGCGAACCTGCGAGATGTTGTTTAAACCATCTGCTTATAGCATATATAGTTGTATTTATTACTTTTTTGGACAGTCCGAGTTCCGGCTCCGGGCCGTTGAATC
This sequence comes from Listronotus bonariensis, assembly GCA_014170235.1. NCBI lineage: Eukaryota > Metazoa > Arthropoda > Insecta > Coleoptera > Curculionidae > Listronotus > Listronotus bonariensis. The sequence goes on from JACEGR010005738.1 coordinate 36,178, forward strand.
TTCTAGATGACCCAGCTCTTGTCAGTTCATCTGTTTCATTGCCATCTATTCCCGAGTGTCCAGGAACCCACGGAAGTTTAATCCTGTTTTTCCTGGCGGGGAGCTGTTTGATATTATTCCGACACTCTATCGTGATTTTTGATGTTATACGATGGGCAGCCAAGGCTTTTAGAGCAGCCTGGCTGTCTAAGAGAATGTGTATGGTGTGGTTTTGATACCCCCTTCTTATATTCTTTTCAACACATTTCTAGGATAGCATATATTTCTGCCTGTCGCTTTGGGCCTTGCCTCAAATTCACCAGCACCCACTCCATCATCCGTCTTTGTGCCAGCGTGTACCAAACCAAGCCTCTGTCAAGTGATGGAGGTGTTTCATTTGTCCATATGTCAGGATTTACTTTTATAACAATATCGTTACCCTAATTCGCAAACCTCGTTCAAACTTTTTTGGATACACTGTATAAAAATTTGTCCAATTTCTTGCGCAAAATCTTGTCCCCTGTAATACTGCTTATTAAGAGGTGTAGTGCGTGATCTGATTTACTTTTTATTATGTAGTGATTGAATGTAAATTATATATCTTTAAAATGTTGGCACACCTATCTTATTAAGAGAATTTGATAGTAAAGTATTCTGCAAAATCATTTAAACAGATGTTAATGATTTTAATTATAGACAAGGTTAATAATAATAATTATTAATTATGTTTTATATGTTACATTGATGATAAAGTCATTTAATTTAATAATCTGCGATAAATTTACATGGATATAATTATAATTTATTTATGTTACATTTTATTTATTAATATTTATATAACGATTTTTAAAAAGAAGTTACTAAGCATACAGGATATTTTACTTAAAACTGGCAACGCCCAATTTTTTATTTTTATAGTAGTAATTGCAGTTGGGGAAGTTTATTATCGTTTATTATAAGTCGAGTTTGGTTTGTTTTGCAAGAGGGTCAAAAATAATATACAGTGTGGACGTAAATAGCCCCCCTTATAACTTTAGTGACTTATTTTTTCTTATAAAATTTGGGTATAACTAATTCGAGGATATAAACTACTATTTAACGTAAAATTGACAGTTGCAACAATCAAGATGGCGGATGGACACCATCTTAGGAAAAAAAATAAATGGAAAAAAGAGGTCTATAACAAACACATTATTTTATAGCTCCTGGCGAATACTTCATAATCCTAGAATATAAAGTCAATAGCTTTACCTACTACAAAATAGCGGCACTTTAAAAACTACCTAAATTCCTGATTTGGATGACCATATTTCTGAAACTAATAAAGTTGTGGTACTTAATATAGTATTTCCTTAAAGCTCTATAAAAGATCTTTTTAAAGATAATACTGATAACAATATACAGGGTAGGACAAAAGTTTATATTTTTTTCATTGAAGCACCCTGTATATTATATTACTAATAAAAAAATATTAAAGAGCTTTAAGAAAATACTACATTAGGTACATCTAACTTTCTGAGTTTCGGAAATATGGCCATCTAAATTAGGAATTTACGTAGTTTTTAAAGTGCCGCCATTTTGTAGTAGGTAGAGTTATTGACTTTATTTTCTAGGGTTAGTATTCGTCAGAAACTTTTAAATAATGCCCTACGACCCCCGTTTCCATTTAATTGTTTTTCCTAAGATGGCGCCCATCCGCCATCTTGATTGTTAAAAGTATCATTTTTACGTCAAAAGTAGTTTATATTCTTCCATTGGCCATACTCAAATTTTATAAAAAAATGTTACAAAAGTCAGCAGGAGGGACTATTTACGTACACACTGTATAAGGTACGCTAGTACGCTAAAAGTTCCAAAGTTTTAATAACAATAATAGGTAAATGCTTCTACTTGTTTATTCAATTAAATTAACCTCTGTGCTTTTATGTGAAAACGCAGATTAATTTAAATTTTTGTGCGTCACAGAAAAACATGGTTCTTTTCAACTAAAATAATTTCTCATATTTTATACGCTACAATTTTTACAAAATGTTTTAAACAAAACACTATTTTGAAACATACTTTTTGCAAATGTTTTTAAGACCTTAGCATAGAAACATATTTTAACTAATGAAATAAACACATACCTAATCTAGAGAAAGGATGTTAAAAAGTACGCCGCCAAATCTAAAGGGACAATTTTTTGCACACTTTTAAGTCTGTATAAACATGGTTTTGCAATTTATTCGTTCTTAAGTTACAATTAAACCTATTATATTAAAGGACTAATTTAGCGTTTTTGACTTATTAGGTCCAGTGGCATCAAGAGGGGCACCTAAGAAACTTTTTTGACAAACAAAATGTGCCCCCTAACTTAATGTTTTTTTTTAATTTCTTTGGATTAAGCAAATGAAACATACAGTTTTTTTCTTAAAGAATATGACAAAAAATAAGGATTAAATAACTGTATTTTTACATGCCCAATCCAAAATAACAGGGAAATTAACAAGAATCAGTGGCGCACATTATTTGTTAAAATAGTCATCAAGATACCGGTTCGGACGCCACTGAATATTATATAAAGAAAAGTGACCAAATATGGTATACACTTTTGTTTTTACACATAATTTGTGTAAACATTATAAATAAAAAACTTTTGTACTAGTTATTAACAATCATATATTTGTCTTCTATTTTGTAAAAAAAATAAGGTACATTGATAAATTTTAATTAACATTATTTAAAAAAAAACTAAAAAACGATGAAGGTAGCTAAATATAAAATAGGTACCCCAAATATGGAATGCTATAAACACCATTAAAAGTTAAACTTACCTAACAAGAAACTCATTGGAAACTTTGGTATAACATAGAAAGCAACAAAACTAATTTGAAAAAATTACAGATCCAGGCGGTAAACTCTGGTCCAGCGCAATTATTGTACCCAGAGCTCACGCCAATGACGTGGGTGTCTTAAGCGAGGTAAGAGGAAGTTGACCCGGGACTTAAATACAAGGGGGAAGGAAAAACCTCCGCGGGCAGCAGGGTCCATCATATAAAAACACTAAAGATAAAAGAACGAACAAAGTGAGTAGTTCGGGACCTGTCAAGTTGGACCGTATAGGGATGCATACGTGCGGCACCACGAGTTTCTCTATTGGTAACCGCCTTAAGTAGAGGAACTATATTAGTCAATTCCTCATAGCATGGCTTCTGTACCTATAAAAAAGCGATAAATCCCCCACAAGCTGAGGATGAACGAAATAGAAAAGCCTCTCTGTAAGCGAAGGGTCATTTAGGAGGCGAACAGCCTTTTTTGACTTAATTATTTTCTTCTGATTTTTTCTTTCTCTATTAGAAGCATTTTATATGATTAAGAAAACCAATTATGGAATAGTCTATACTTGGGTACTATGACTTTAAACTAATTTTTATATTTTTTTATTTAAGAAAGTAATACAATCAAATACCGGTAAAACCTACAACTGAACATTAGTGTCCTAATTCTCGAGCATAAGAAAACGGACTGGGATCGTTCACTTCCCGGGCTGCTTTCCTTACAGTCGCGTTATGGGAGCATTCGTTTGCGTTCAAGAATACCTATTTAAGCTTTTCGAGAGAACTCCGCCCTCTTTTCTCATGAGAACGCTGTTTCCCAGTTTCAAGAATAAGGACCCTGAACTATCTCTAAAAGTTATAAAAACAGTATTTCGTGCACTTTTTGTACAAAAAAATACGTATTTTTAAAATACCTTAAAAAGTGACGAGAAAGTGATAAACAACAAACAAACGTTGCTACAGCGAAGAAAGGGCTTCCACTACTAGCGTGTTACCACTTCTACTCGCGAATGGGCATAAGGCTGTGTTTATATCGGAGAGGTTTTTAGCGAGGTTAGCAGCGCGGCTCGACCGAAGCATCCTTATGTTATTGTACCATAAAGGTAATAAGTTTAACACCCTGCATGTTGAAAACGAAGAATTTGGAACAGGGCGTTTTTCTTTTTAATTATGCAGGAATTGCCCTTCAAAGTTTAATAGCGTAAGTTTTAACACCCTATGTCAGAGACGGCGAACCTTTACGTATCAACGTGTCATTTTTCTTAAAAATGTTTAATCAGGTCATAGACGTGCCATCCAGTAATTTTGCCTTGGTGAATATTAATATAAAATAGTAATAATAAATAGGTACCTAACATTTTTGATTTTGCAATTTTTTCTTCTTAGTGCATAATGAATTTTGTGATCAGTGACGTGCCTAAAATATTAAATCGCGCGCCATTGGTTCATTATTCCTGCCCCTTGTAAAGAAAAATAAAATTGGTTAATTTAGAAATGTCGCATTACTTTATTATCAAAACATAATCTTAACAAAGCATCACCTTATTTGGGCCCCTTTTTAACACGCTTTTATTAGCTTGGGTTGTAACTATCTATCTATCAATCTATGTAACGGAATCTTTTGAGCCTAATTTTTACCAACTTCCAGCGATTCAATTTCTTTGAAACTTTGCACACGTATCAAGGACCGATGACAATGCAATAATTTAAAAACAGTATCCCGTTATCCTGATTAGGACCGCCAGGATAAATAAATTCCTTTATAGATCCTCTGTGTCTCTTGACAAAATGGCGAAGGATTTTTTAGTGAATAAACTGGAGCATTTATTTTTAAAAACTAATTGATATATCGAACTAAAAAATGAAAAATAAATAATAGTTTAAAAACTAAAAAAACACGCTTTTATATGAAACCGAACTAAAAATTAGAAAATAATTTTTCATTACAAAGAGTTTGTCACTTCAGAATAAAAGCGTGGGGTGCTTAATATATTAAATGTTATAATTATTCTATTTGCAAATATCTATGAGGGAAAAGTTATGAAAAAATAGTAAAATGCACCCCACGCTTTTTACTCTGAAGTGACAAACTCTTTGTAATGAAAAATTACTTTCTAATTTTTAGTTCGGTTGCATATAAAAGCGTGTTTTTTTAGTTTTTTAAACTATTTGTGTAATATTGCTTAAAAATAATGGATTTTGTATTTTGAAATTTTTGATATTAAATGTATACTAAATATATAATTCCAAGTAATATAAATTAAACATTTTAAAATTGGGCTATAGGTGTAGAGGCAGACAAAAGGAAATGAAAAATTATGGGTTTTGTAATCGCGAAATAGGTACTAATTTTTTTTTTTATTTGCATAAACTCCGATTGGGTTAGGTTTTTTTTGCAAATACAATACCTTCCCCATAACAAAAAACAAAATTAGAATTTAAAAGCTACAACTATTTTTGTTTGGAATTTAAAGAGTTTTACATAAGATTAGGAAAACATATTTTGCATAATAACGCAAAAATTGGTAAAATACAGTTTAATTACGAAAAAATTTAGAAAGAGAGCATAATAAAATTGATAGATAGTTCAATTTAGCCAATCACACTGATTTAATTATAATCCTATTAGGGCCAGTGAAGAATTCTTAAAATAGGAACTTTTACTTTACATTTTGTGCAGTTGCTTTATTTGAATCTTGCTTTAGGCTGTATTTTTGTGTTACGGCACAGCCTTCTTAAACTTATAAGTCGTGAAGGAGAAAATCTGGCAACACAGCACAGTAGAAATGTCAAGTTAAGTTTTGAAGTAAACAGAAACAAGACGATTGCTTAAAAGGTTTTTTCTGTTTTTAAAAGTTAAATCGTAGCGTATATTTATTATATAAAAAAATAAGTAATTCATTGTTATATTAAAAAAATAGGACCAGTGCCAATATGTCAATCGTATGTGCGCGTATAGTTGGTGCCTACGGCGTACAATATGTCACGAAAGTGTTGCGTTTCGGGCTGCAAAACGAATTACCCCAATTATATTAAAACAGAGGGTTATCAAAAAACATTTAATTTTCCCATAAACTATGAAATTAGAAAAGCCTGGTTGTGCGCTAAGTGTTTTTTTATTAAAAGTAAAAGTAGTACCTATACGGTAAATGGACAAATATATTTTACTGGCTACTAATTAACTAAGTGTGTTTTAATTTGATATAAATAGTGTGTAAAGTGCACCAAAAACAATTATTTACCCCAAGCAATATCCCAAGGACTATATCAACTAATGCGCATAAATATACTGGTGTTCACCAAAAAATATTATTTTTATAGGTATTCTAAAAGTTATTTACCTAAGGTGGTTTTAGGGTAAATATAGTGGAAAACCAAATTTAAGGCGTTTTTTATTTTAAAGTGCATCTTATTTAATACGAATTAAGCTTTTATATTTATAACTAAACACACATGCTTTCAATTCATTTTAAGTATTGCTAATTAACTAATAAATGTTTAGTTAAATTTAACAAGCTACATTGGTCTGTTCGCATAAAATGCATAAAGAGTGGTAGAAAAATCCTAATAATTTGAAATTTTTAAATCTTTACCAACAAATTTGTATTAGGCAGAAAAGTTCCTGATAAGTTTTGCACACACATTATTGCTTTTTAGGGCAACTATAGTATTTAAAATTATACCTATATGTTGTCTAAAACATCCTAAAAAATTAATACCTATATTTTGTCTAAAACACTTAAAAAATTAATTATATTTAGCATGTAATCTATTAGGAAGTCGTTTCAATATTCCTACTGTACAGTGTTGTTTGTAACGTTGCCTTTCTTACTTCATGGCTCATAAGTTTAAGAAGGCTGTGGTTACGGCCACAAATTATCAGAATACTGATAATTTGTGTTACGGCGCAGAATGATGCTAACAATATTGTTTGAATATACCAGGTGTTTCTAGCCGGTGGCTCACCCCTGTGACTGTTTTTTTAAATATTTATATTAAATTTGGTATATGGGTATGTTACATTAATATGCATAGTTTCACTTATTTAATTGTTTTCTGTTATTTTCGGTTTAACCGGAATTGACCTAAACTTTACTATTTTTAATGGACTTTCGCTATATTATCACAATTGGATACAATAACATCTCGGGATGTAATTTTTTATTAAAATTAATAAAAATATACCGAGTGTCCCACTTAAAATAAAAAAATTAAGATCGTTTTTGGCTAAACTTAAAGTGGGAAAGAACTATGTAAATACATGAAACAGTGCACAATAATGTGTTATACCTTTGTACCAAATTTATTTTAATACCTTAAAAAAAAAAGGTTTTAGAGGTGATCAAACTGCTAGGGATACCCTGTATATTATATTATCATCCTAAAACGTTTGAATAAATTTTTAGTTAAAAAAAAGATAAACGAATGAATATTGAGATAAACTTTATATACAGGGTGTCTCTAAAATGTCTGTACAAAATTCTATCACAAACTCCTTGGACCAAAATACAACGATCCAACGTTATGTACCTTAGTTAAAAAGTTGATCGTTTTTAAGATACAGTTTTTATTTTATTTTAGTTATTTTTAAATATCCTGTTTATTATATGACATTTTTTACAACATTTTTGGTATTGAAAGGTTTTTTAGAGTGGGGAATTAAAATAACCTAATCTTTTGTCGTAAATATAGAGGGAGCCACGTGCAGTCCTTTGCCTAGGTTCAAAGTATCATCACTTTGTTTTGACCTGGTATATCATAATTTTAGTAGAGGTTTTTATTCTTCCATCTATTTTTTGCACAAAAAAGGTATACCTGATAAATATCGCTACGAGCAACCGTTTTTAAGATATTTCAGATTAAAAATTTTAATTTCATACATAAGTTTGCCATTGGATTCATTCACGCTTTATCTAGGCCACCTGGAAGTGTCCAAAAAGTCTGTACAAAATGCTACCACAAATTCTTTGTGCCGAAATAAAACATATTATAATGTACTTTGTCTTAGTACAAAGGTTACTGGTTTTCAAGATACAGGGTGTCAAATTTTCCATTTATTTTTTTACTTGGACACCCTGTATCTCGCAAACGATCAAATTTTTAACCAAGGCAAGTTGGGTTTAATCGTTATATTTTGGCGTAAGGAAATTGTAATACCAATTTCTACAGGTCTTTAAAGAAACCCGGGTGGCCTAAATAAAGCGTAAAGGAATACGAAGCAAATTTTTTATGTGAAATAAAACGTTTAATCTAAAATATCTTAGAAACGGTTGCTCGTAGCGATATTTATTAAGTATGCCTTTCTTGTACAAAAAATAATAAAGAATAACAGTTATCCACTAGAATCATAATATACCGAGGCAGAAAAAAGAATGACACTTTGAACAAAAGCACTGCATGTGGCTCCCTCCACATTTAACGGCAAAGATATGAGTAGCTTTGGATTCCTTACCTTAAAAACCTTCTAATAACAAATTTTGTAAAAAAGTTTTCAATAATACATAAATAATATAAAAATATCTTAAATAAAATTGTATAATGGCCCCAAGAGTCTATGGCAGCATTTTGTACAGACCTTTTAGAGACACCCTGTAAAACGATGTATGTAGACTTACACTTTTTTAACCCCTGTAATTTAAAAACTGTACAGTTTTTGTACTTGGGTCCGGAAATGCATTGCTTCCCAGATACATAGTGGTAGCCTTTTTTTAATTCTGTTTTTATTAATATTTCTAATCAATTTTTTTATTACTACAAAATACCTCCAAAGTTTTAGACCTTAAAACAATGTATTTTTACTTGCTTAAATATAAAATTTTTACAACCGCCCGAGACGTCACTGGATTAGGTAAATTTAGTTAAATTTGATTTTAATAAGCCTTTTTAAACTACAAATAACACTGCCGAATTTTATCAATATGGCATGAGAGATATTGAAGATATTAACAAAAAACCGATAAAAAAAGAAAAAGGTTTACCCTTCCGGTATCTGGAAAAAATTGCTTTTCCTGACCCATGTTTATAGAAAATTTTCTTTATAATTTTAAAAGTAGAATCTGCCCTTTAAGGGCAGACCACCACTGTAAATTTTTCAAAAAATTGTTTTTTTGCTTAAAAATACTTTAAACCTCCGTCCGAACGCGTCGGACTGCTCCGAAAGCGTCGGACTGCTCCGAAATGACACCTGCGTTAGATGAATACCTGCTGGAAAAGAACAGCCTTACCAGAACTTACCTTTTTATTTCTGTTTTAAGAAAATTTAAATATAGAAGGGCAGCTGTATGGTCCTAGGATAGCAAATTAATGGTAAAACAATATAAACTGTCGAATTTTTCATTTTTTTATGTCTATAATGCATCTTAAAACTTTAAATAGGTTTTTCTCGAACCAAGCGATTTTTCAAAACGGCACGCCGCATAACTCCAACAGTATTCATTCTTTTCATTCGAATTGGTTAAAATTTATGCTTAAAATAAGATTTTAAAGAGAAATACGTAGGGGATTTTCGATAAGATAATTTAATCATTTTTTAATTAACAAACAATTATCTTTAAAAAAGAAAAAAACAATTTAATTTAAAGACTTGTCAATCACACAAAAATCAGTATGTATTTTTAAATTCCCCTAGGTATTTCTCTAGCCATTGGCATGTACAACAACGGTTTTTTTCTGGATCCAAAATTGCAGCAGCTACACGGCGTGTCGCAGAGCACCTCAAATTCTACGTGTCTCGCGAAAATAACTGTGGTGCCGTCATTATTGAATATATTTTTAATAATATTTTTCTATTTTGTTACCTAAATATACGCTTAATAACTTCCTTCATTATAATTGTATTATCTTTTTTTTCATCCACAAAAAAATTACACAAAACGAAAACACTTTTTTAGGCTGTTATAATGGTGTTACCCCTTAATAACTGTTTAAACAACATTCTGTAACACCCTGTATAATTAATTTAATTTTATTACTGATATTGTTTTTCTAATTAATTTTAAAAGGAAATTTAACTTTAAAACCTAATTTTTACTGGTAATTACCAGTGCTAATAGATATTTAACAAGGTGCTCTTATCAAACTATTTTTAATGTGGGTCATATTTTGAATTGTTATTAGCCTTATCTAAACGACGTCATTTATACTCATATTTCATGGTGGAAATAATATTTATTTACAAAAATGACCTTTGAATTTTAAAGATGTACGCAATTATTGTTACCTAAGTGAGTCAAAATGAAACTCATGCACTTGAAGCATTTTGTTCATTTTTTTGTTTTTTTTTACGTTTATCATCAATATAAAATACACTACACAAAAGTGTTAAAAAAATTAACTTTAATTTTAACAGTTCGAAGTTTTCTCACTCTTTAACTTGTGTTTTGGTTCAAGTGTCTATACTAGAATTTGAGGGGCTAGTGTGTACAATCCTTATAATTAAATTTTTATGTTATACCAATTAAAAAATGAACAAAGAACATATACATTGTACGTAATGCATTCTTTATTAGGTTTGACACTCCCCTATGGATGTAGTCCTGGCCTAAAAGGTGATTTATTTAAATTCAGCGCTAAAAAATAAAAATATTTGGACATTTACCTGTATTAAAAAGTATTAATGTAGATGGTACACTTTGAAACTAGGCCCTCTTTTATTTTAACAGGATATAGGATATATATGTAATGTAAAGCTGCGTCCAGACTTGCAACAATTCGCCAAACATCTGTCTAAACAAACCATCTTTGCGCGCTCCTTTGATGCAAACAACGGACAAGCTCTGAACCACCGCGAAATCATTCCCCACCCTTGGAACGACGTGAATTCCGTCCACGTCCGCGCTATGTCGGGCTGTGTGTCGCGCAATTCGGCGCGGCGGATTGTTGCAAATCTAGACGCAGCATAACAGTAAAGACGACTTTATCTAAATCAATAGATCTAAATTGAAGATATGTTCTGTAGTTTGGCGGATTCATTTAATGGATGGTACTCTTTGGGTACACCAAAATTAAATTAAAGTATATTATTCAGGCTTTAAAATTCAAATTTTTATGTTTTTCTCGGATATTCTGAAAATTTTGACATTAAATGTCAAAATTTTCAGAATATCCGAGAAAACATAAAAAATTTGAATTTTAAAGCCTGAATAATATACTTTTAATTTAATTTTGGCGATGTACCCAAAGAAGTACCATCCATCAATAGATCTAGTTACCATAAAGTCCTTTATTACTTTTTTTAGTACCTGTGTCACTTAACTATTTTCTATTCAAATAAGTAAAATTATACCGTTTGCCCATACCATTTAAAACAAGACAGTTAGGGTTGTTTCTGGATAAACCGGAAGTAACAAAAACAACTAGATAAGTAAAACAATGGTAGGTACCAAATTGTGTTGTATTATTTTAAAAAGACATAAAAAAGTTATAGGTGGAAGCCCCCAGCTAGGGACAACCTTCATACAGCAAAACAATGAATTGTAATGCGGATTACTACGACTTTTAAGACGGCTTAAGAGCGTTCACACATGCGTTTTATTCAAATTGGAATGTAGCCAAGGGTAGGCTTGCCAAATGTGCTGCAGAAAAAAACTGTACATGAAAAAAACATTAATAATTTTTAAATTCGATAAAGGAGCTATTTATGTATATGAAAAAAAACGCTTCAGCCCTGTGGCGTTTCCAGGGGTACCTAAATAAAGATTTCAGACAAAAAATTTACGCCACCGACTTTTAAGCACGTTTGTTATTTTATCTAAGCTAAATAAGTAGAAATACAGCTTTTTAGCACTTATTTTTTTTGTCCTGTTTTAATTTTTTGAAAATAATAATATTTACTCAACTGCATACCTTTACTGGACTGGAAAGTAGTAATTACATAAAATTAACCACTTACACTAAATTAAATACCATTATATCACCGGCACACAAAAAAAAAAGTTTGCGCGACCTATCTACGGGTATGTTTTTCGACCCTCTGAATCCGAATTTTAAGTCAGTTTAGGCCGTACAGGTCCCAATTTCGAGTAAATTGTAAAAAACCGTAAAAATTGGTGCAAATTTTTCTATTTCTTACCGTTTTTTGCAATTTATTCAAAATTGGAGGATGTACGGCCCACTGATCTCGATGGATTGCCAATGTTATTACCTGCGCGAAACAAAAGTTACATTTCATGGCCGAAAAACCGTTTTGTACGCAAGCCAGTTGAGGGTAAACGCACCCAAACAAACTATCCGCATTATAGAAAAGAATTTGTTGCGGCGTCCTGGTTTTCTGTTCGAAGTATGGTAGCTAATGAGCGTTACGGTCAGACCGCGGACGAAGGGTACGGGTGTTTGTATTTTGCCACGGCTTTTAAGTGCGCATGTTCGTCCACCCACTGCGCGAGGTCGTAAAAATCCGAAAAATACTTCTTGCCACTGCGCATCTAAATGTAGGTTATCTATGGTACGGCCTAAACTAATTTGAAATTTGGATTCAGAGGGTCGAAAAACATACCCGTCCGGTGCACATCAAACTTTTTGTTTTGTGTGCCGGTGTATTTCATCTAATGAATTATCCAAAATTTATTTTTTGTCAGAAATATTCGTTGAGATACTGCTCAAGGCACTGTATTGGGTAACTTTAATTAACTTCCAAATCTCTAAAAAATCTAAATGAGCTTTTTAAATCTATAAATAAAAGTGCTAAATTTTATTACAATCAGATTAGGGTTATTTAAAATATTAACAAAAAACGGTTTTTTTACGGTTAGCACCCTGTATTTGGGAAAACAATGCATTGCCGGTGTTATGTTAATAAAAACTTTTCTTTATATTTTTTTATGCGTAATAATAAAATTATTTAAGTATTACTTGTCTACTGTATCATTGTCTACTACCTACATTCAGAAGGAGAATAACTATTTTTTAAATAAAAAAAAGGTATAGTTAACAATGTATATGCAATAATTAAATATTATTATTTTTTAATTTTGCTAACTATTTGATGAAAAAAATAAATAAATCCAGCCGCTAAATTAAATGTGCACTTATTTTTATTTAAATTTTACTTTGCCAAGTAATATTTATATCAGGCAAAATAAACAGTGCGTTCGTTAACATGAGGCGGGATCAACGTGAGGTACGTATCGAAGTGCACTGCCAGTTTAGAAAAACAAATTAGTTTGTTTTTACCACAAGTGTAGTTTGGTTACTTTATGACTTTTTAAATGTTTTAGCAGTTGTAATAAGTGTTAGCAAAAGTAACACTGTGTTATTAAACAGCTATATTTTAAAACTTATTTTACAAAGCTCTCTAATTTATAGGCAAAGTGGCCTTGCTTCAGCGCCTTCATCGAAAAGTTTTTGAACCCTAACCCTCGTTTCACACTAAACCGGACTCGCCGGACAAAGTCATAACAAATTATATGGAGCCTTTGAGTTTGCCGACTTTCTGGATTCTTGTGTGAAAGGTCTCATATGGGTTCGTCCATTAATCACCAGAGGCTTGAACAGTTGGGACGGGTTAGGAAAAAATCACTAAACATCACTAGAGGGAGGAGGGTGTAGGAAGATATCAGGTGTATTTACTTTTGTGTTGAAAAGCTTTTAATTTTAATGTCTATCTGACTATTTTTATAACGGTTATTTATTTTTAGAATAAAATTCTTATGGCTAAAATAGGACGATCTTACCCAACTTATCTTAGTCAAAAAATGGATGGTTTCGGAGTACAGGGTGTTCAAAATATCTTCTAGTTTTAGTTTTTAATAAATAATTTTGTTAATAATAGGTCTATAGTCACAATATTCGGCGAAAAGGGGTTTAAGAAGGTGAGAAATCAAAATTTGCTATTATTTTTTTGTAAATTTTAGAGGGCGCCACCTACGGTGCCTTGCACAGATTAAAAACGTTATAACTTTTTTGAGCCAATTTGTCTGTATTTTTTTAAATTATTTTTCTTCAATATATTCTACATAGAAAAAGGTATACTTGATAAATGTTGATTAGGGCAGCCGTTTCTTAGATATCTGGATTTTAAAAAATTACTTTCTGTATGGCGGGGTCTAAGCTATACAGCGTGTTTTAGAATTAGATGCTAATCTTTTAATGTATAAATCCTTACGTAATTTTAGGAAGAAAAGATTATTTAAACCTATGCCCTAAATGGCTTTTGAACTTTTAAGATACATAGTGGTAATAATGCTTCTTTTTAAAAACTTTACCACCTATAGATTCACACTCAAAAAAAAATGCATTTAATTCTAAAACACTCTGTATAGCTTAGACCTGGCCGTACAGAAAGTGATATTTTTTAAATACAGATATTTCAAGAACGGTTGCCTAGATGAACTTTAATCAAGTATACCTTTATTATGTAAAATATATTGAAGTATAAGAATGTTTCTTTAAAAGTTTCATACAGAGTGGTTCAAAAAGTTTTTTGGTTTTTAATTTGATCAAGATGAGAAATTAATAACAAATTCTCATTCCTCACCTTCCAAAACCCCTTCTAGCCAAATATTGTGACAATACACTTATAATTACCAAAATTACTTATTAAAAACTAAAACCAGAATAAATGTTTAACACCTTGTATCTCCGAAATCATCCATTTTTGGACTAAGGTAAGTTGGGTTAGATCGTCATATTTTAGCCTCAAAAATTTGTGTTACCTTTTTCCGCTCCTTTTAGAGACACCTGATATGTAACCGCACCGAGCCCAAATTCACAATGATAGAGGAAAGTGGGGTAATTGCCCTCAAAAATATAAAAAGCATTTTTGTCAAGCCAAGTCAATTGTTTTATGTATGTTTCTCCTATTGTTTAAAAAATCAGACTTTCCTACTTATCTTGGTTTCTTGTTATCCAAAATTTAAGTGTAGTATAAGTAAAACTGTGTTACCTTATTTACAAAATTTTATTTTTCTCGGTGTATCATATATATATATATATATATATATATATATATATATATATATATATATATATATTTATATACATATTCAAAATTATTAATTTTTCTTGTAAATTTTGTTCTGTCTTGCCCATTATTTAAGTTGTAATGCGTAATGTAAAAAATTTACAATTACATTTTTTTATTCTTATGCTTTAACTTTATTTTGACATAAAATTTAATTCGCTGCAACATTTACTTATACAATGTTGTAACATTTTTAAAAGTAAAAGTAGTTAGCTCCCAGGCATTTTTGATATTTTCAGTTATAACCCGCCTCGTATAATACCAATTGGAGTAAAATTTTGTATTTAGTAGTTTTGGACCATGCGACCAACCTGGCCATGGACAAAATTATTGTATATTTTGTAATTAATTTAATTTAAAATTAAAAAATAATTTGAAAACTCCACAACGATAAATACATTAAAAATATACAGAGTGTTTCCTAGTTGCGGTAAAAAAATTAAAGGAATATACCATTTTATATAAAAAAACTTCATATGATCAGGTCCGGAAATGCATTGATTCCAATTATTATCTTAAATATCCCTATACCAATTTTAATAAAATTTGATACTGTTTTAGTATAAAAGGGCTAATTTGGCCAGGGGTGTCTCGAGCGGCACTTATACGAATTTTTCTGACAAAATTATATGGCACTGATATTCGTGTATTTTTTATATTTTATTTGAATTAACCTACTATTAGTAAGGTTTTTCTTTTTTTTTTGTTTCTTGCTTATTTTTAAAGAAAAAAACTATTCATTGCAAAATCCTGGACCACCCAAGAAACGTAGCACAAATTTTGGAAACACTTTGTTTAGTAATTTTTTTTTTTGAAGATGTTTTTATGGTTTAGTTCTGCAATTGTTGTTATTCCTACATAATTTTAAGAAAATATTATAAAAATTGTTTTTTCTATGTTTTGTGTCCCACTTGAGATGCCAGTAGTCTTAATAAATTTAATTAAATTTAGGCTCCATAAGCCTCTTACTGTTATAAATAACACTGCCAAAGTTTATAAAAATCGTATAACAAGTAATTTATATATTAATAAAAGTTTTTTACCCTGTGTTTTGGAAACAATGGATTTCCGGACCTATGTTTATACATATAGTCTGTTTAAAGTTGTATACTATGTCGGTATGATCTACTAATAAAATAAACCCTTAAAGATAAGAATATTTCTTGCAATAAAATGACTAACCACAATTTACGGAAGTCAAAGGAACAGTGTGGTATTATATAGAATAAGACCCTGCTCTCCCGACTACCGTAAATCGTTTTATTGGTCTTTTTAAGGGGTTATTTTTAGTAGATTATGTCGACGGAGCCTATTTCTCTGAAAATTCTATACGTACACATATTTTCTTTATAGAATTAGCTCGAAAATACGCGCAATTTTATTTTACCGCAATTAGGAAACTCTCTGCAAAATAAATATACAGTATGTACACGGATGAATTTATTTTTTTATATTAATTATTTCAAAAAAGTTATTCTTTATAAAAATTTTTGCTTTATCGAAATACCAAGTTTAATTTTTCTACCACAACGTAAAAAAATATTTTGGGGAACCACTTTTTAAAAACACCCGGTATATTATCAGTTTTTCATTGCCTGCCCCCCTAAACAAAACCCTGGCTACGCCTATGGATCTACGATACAAACTTATTGATCGGCTTTCCGCGTATTCCTCAAAGAATTCCTTTTGTTTCATAATACTAACCCATTTACACGCATAAGTTCTTGAAACCAAACGGCGTACAAATTCTAACGGTCAAGACAAGACTTCATACAGAGTATGTTAATACGGTTGTGAATGAGCTTGTTTGCTTTCTGACTACCTATTGCTCGTATTCTGGTCAGTAAGTGCAACGGAGATGGAACCTTATCATGTAGAAAGTAACGGTACCATAACACACACGTTGGTACTTTTTCGCTTTTGTTTTATTACCTTGTCCTGGTGGATAACGCAAACCGTGTGGTTTAACGGCATTTCAACCTATCAGATTTTGGTTGTGGATTAAAAAGTAATATGGTAATATTTTTATTAACGATTTTATATTCAGAAAATACCACCGATTTTTACGTAAAAGTTGCTATGAAAAAAATGCGTTTGTGTTATTTTATCATATGATTTCAAAAGTATAGAATTTCTTAGTGAATTTTACCTCTTTTGTATCATAGTAATTTTACAATATAGTGAAAAATATCGTGAACCTTTATTTTTCACCATAATATTAAACCCAGTTTTTTCCAAAAACCAAAACTTCTGATACCAGTTTTATGACTCTCTCTGTCACAGTTCCTGTATGGTTTTCTGGGTAGTCCCTGGGCCAGTAATAAAATAGACTTCATGATAATAACACTTTTTAAACCTTCCTAGGGGGTTCGCTTTGACGAGTCTACCACGAATATTCATACCGCCATATATTAGAAGCGGCGTTTTAACCCAGCGTGTCAATGTCAAATGTTTCGGGTGTCGGACTGGGCAAACGCGTCCCTTTTTTGTCGAACAAGTTGACCACAATGTTTTACATGCAGGTTTTAAACATTGTTCCAAAATCGCAAGTGTTACAGTAACGAAACCCGCCCAATCCGATATCCACAACTTGCCTTATAGTTTCGTGACTGGAACAGTTACGATCAGCAAATATTAGGTCAAGTTTATTTTTGAGCCGCTAATTTTTAAAAATGATTCGGCATATATCTCCAATAAATTTTGAAAGAATCAGTGGGAAAAGTTTGGTTATACTGGCCAGACTTTTGCAGTATCAGCAAGACAAAGAAATTGTAGTTTGTAACAATCTTCAACAATCTTACTTCCATTTCCATCAAAATATGATGTAATATTTCAAAGAGAAGTGCCCTGTACTGTCCTTTAATTTCTTCATGTGAAAAATCACCGTCGCTAATAATACTCAAACGGAAACAATCGAAATAATACGTGAAAACCAACGAAACGACCAAAACCTATACTATCTTTTTAAGGCAAGCGATTTACCAAGCAATACACCTGATACTCCCACGCGCGATTCTGGCCACCGGCAAGTATAGCGTTGTCATGGCAACGGAGCGTCAAAGCGTAAACAAAACCCCGCATGACGTGTATACTTCAGTCCGTTTTATATTTGCAATACACTTGAAGAGGTGGAAAGCGACTCGCGCCAGCGGTTAATTTATATGCTAGATTTTTCATGGCGAATTTTACAAATAAGTAATAGAAATGAGAAAAATGAATTGAATAATAGTAATATGTTTTTTATGTTTTATTATTTATTTTTGGTTAAGTGGCACTTCACTTACTACACCTGAATAGCCGCCACTGCCTTTTTCTAATAAATTTAAAATAGGATAAAAGAAGTTGTGTAACACAAAAAGTCAACATTTTGTTCACCAGTGTAATTAAACTTATTTGTAGTTCGGCACCATATAGCAATTTATAAGTCCAACGCTGCCTGTTTCACAACTTATATCGCCATTTATACGCCAATTTAAAAGAACGTGCGCCAATTTAAAAGCACCACACTGCTTTGTGAATGAGCGAAAATCCGTTGCCCTATTTTTCCCGGTACAATATGGCTACAATTTGAGTTTGTGAAAATATCACGTATAAGTTCGTGTAATTTGGGTTTATGGTTATTTTTATTTACGCTTCAATGCAACAACAAAAATTGCACTATTTATATTTTATTTTATACATGCCAGAAAAACTGCAATGAAGTAAGCAAGATTTTTATGCTGCATTGTATTATGATCCTATAAATTTAAGCTTTACTCGAGAGCGGTAACAATTTGTTATAAAACATTTTATTTTATATTGTGATGGTACGTAAATTCTCTTTTAATAAAATTGTAACCATCAAAAAATATTGGGTGCCCACGAGATTACTTTCCAGCTGCCATTTTTTTATCGATATGACCTCGTCCAAGCTGCTAATTGAGCAAGAAATATAATGTAATAAAATAACGTAGAAACTCTAAAATTACAATAAATAATACGAAACTTATTCTAAATAAAATTCCTAAATATATTTTGCTTAAAAATAAAGTAGTTTACTCTAACAATTAGAGAAAAATCATATTTTTGCGAAGCCTGTATACAAAAACAAAATTTTTTCCTTGTAAATCCTATTTTTCTAAAAGAAAAAAATGTTTTAAAAATTCCGGAAATAACATTTTAAATACATTTATCCTTTTGTAAACCCTATTCGTGGACAGTCTGTACTAAAAGAAAGATATTTGTAAAGAATGAAAATATAGAAAAAAAGGCGGGACTCCAATTGGTAGCTAAATAAGAAGTTAGTATATGTTAATTCCGGTTAAACCGAAAGCAATTTTAAGGTTGTAATAATGCAAAAATATGTCAATTTATGCCTTTATTAAACCGCGAAATTTTTTATAGTTTCTCTTAAAAACAAAAAAAAGGGGGAAAGATCATATATCTGTTTAATTGAAATATTGCACTGGCATATTTTGTTGCCCACCCTTTAAATTTTTTTCCGGGTATCGCCTAACTTAAAAAAAGCTAGCCCCGCCACTGCACAGAATCCAAATTCTAAGGCGAAAAGCTTTAGAAAAATTATGTTAGTAGATTCAAATTATTGTTACATTTTCCGCTGTCAGATACATAAAAACATAAAATTCTAAAAAAACAAAATTAATTATTTCTTGTCGGAATTACGCTGGGACAAAATACGGGCTCTACAGCTGCTGGTGATGCTCAGTTTAATTTTGCCTTGACACTTTTCCAATTGAATAATTTTACAAAATAATGTTTTAATCAATAGGTGCAAAAAAGTAAGTTGAATTTTGTAAACAGGTTATACAGTGACCAGCATAATTGTTGAACCATATGGGAAAACTTTTTTATTTTTGTTTCTTAAAAACTTTATTCATGATAAAAATCTCTGCATATGTCCAAATTCAACACGGATCAAAGTTTGATTAG
Organism: Listronotus bonariensis; assembly: GCA_014170235.1. Lineage (NCBI taxonomy): Eukaryota > Metazoa > Arthropoda > Insecta > Coleoptera > Curculionidae > Listronotus > Listronotus bonariensis. Next base: position 55,861 of record JACEGR010005738.1, read on the forward strand.
GTCCTTAAGTATTTTAAAAATAATTCTAATTTTTAAATCGCAAGGCTACGGTTTGTAGATTAGGTACGATTAAGGTGCATAGAGAGAAGGTGGCCCAACTTTGCTATGACAGTAAACAGCTGATGTGACGTAATTTTTTTAACAAATTTAAAATTTATTTTATAATTGTTAAAAGTCTTTTTAATCCACTATTTACTCACAAATATAAACACGATTAACACGATATTTGCGAAACACTAAAGAAATATCGACATTTTTTAAAAAGGATTCCCTTGACGTCACATCTATAAACTGTCAAATGAAAGTTGGGCCACCTTCTCTCTAAGCACCTTGAGGTTCGGTTGTCTCGTAAGCCTGCAACATGGCGGACCATACACAGTCTGTTGAACTTGTAGTGAACTTTTTAATGGCCCCTATTTAATATTTTGATTTGTAACTTATTTATTTGTCATTTTTAGATAATATAGTGCTTATTTTTTGTTACTGGTTTAGAATTAGCTGCCTGTAAAGGTATTCAACAGAAAGTAGCTACGCCACTGCTTTGCTTGAACTTGCTTTTTTACGCAAAATAACCCAGGTCGATGCTTCTATAATTACACCCTCTACCCTTAAGGCAAACAGGCGTGTTTTATAATCAACGTTTTAGAATTTTGTTTTATAACATTTTCTTTTTCCTTTTTATCTAATAAGTTTATATAACATGTTTTGGTATAGAGGGTGTCCGCTTATTAATGGTCCACAGAAAAACCACATATTTCTCATACCAAAATATTAAGTTTAACCAAACATACCTATACCCAAAAGTTAATAAGGAAGATACAGGGTGTCGAAGTGAAAAACATATTTTTGATTAATTTCCATAACTTTTGAAACTTTTTTATTATTTTAATAAACCATGGTTTATTGACATGATGTATTCAAATCTAATTATAATTTTTATATATAAACTAGAGAGAGCAAGCTACACTATTTAAATTTCTCTAAAACGTCCCAACTTGTTTGTGCTACTCTGTATGTATCATTTTAGTAAACCAGTAAACTCCCCTATGCTTTATACAGGAAAAAATTATACTTTGTCAAAATGGCTACGAGCCTTCAAGATATTTGCATTTAGGTGGTTTAGTGCAACCAAAAAGTATATGGAACAATACATTAAATCATCTCGTTTATCATGAGGCAGTTGTAGTTATGGCTAATACGCTGTTTTTAAAGCATTTTTTGGTTGCACACTTAGTCACACTTAAATGCAAATGTCGTTTTGCGTATAAAGCATAGATGAGTTCACTGGTTTACTTTGTTGGTACATACAGAGTAGCACAAAAAGGTAAAACGTTTTAGATAAATTTAAATAGTGCCGTCAACCCCTTCTAGTTAACATATAAATATTAATATCAGATGTGAATAGCTTATGTCGAAAAAACCTTAAAAACCGGTTTTATTGGTCATTTAAAACCTGGTAAAAATTATCAAAATAAATTAAAAAAACAATCTGTATCTGTCTTATTATCAACTTTTGGATATACAGTGCATATTTTTGAACGGGTCAATTTAAAAAAGTAAACTTTGGAATATAAAACTGATGAAAAATGCTATATTTTAGAGTAAAATAATAGATGAAAAAAGGGAGGTCTTGTTCCACATAATTTCAAGGGCCCTGACGAATATTTTATAATCCTAGAATATAAAGTTAATACCTTAATTACCCAAATACCTGATTTGGATGGCCATATTTCCAAAACTAAATAACTTAGACGTACTAAATGTAGTATTTTCTTAAAGCTCTTTTAAAGATCTTTAATGATAATACCACATACAGGGTGGTTCATTAAAAAATATATACTTTTTTCTACCCTGTATATTACCACCAGTATCACATCATCAAAAAAAAATTTTTACAAGCTTTAAGAAACCACCACAGTATGTACATCTTACTTTATTAGTTTTGTAAATATGGCCATTTAAAACAGGTATTTGGGTAATTTTTAAAGTCCCACCATTTTGTATTAGGTGAAGGTATTGACTTTATTAAGTTTTCGCCTTTAAAATGAGACCCACGGTACGTTAGTATTTAGGCTTTAAGCCTTCGTGGTTTGTCCAAAGATAAAAAAAAATGTGCCGCAAGACTTTCTTTTCTATTTTACTTTTTTCCAAGATGGCGCCCAGCCGCCATCTTTAAATTTTCATCTGTCAATTTTACTCTAAAATATAGTATTTATGCATCAATTTCGAGATCAATTCCATATCCCAAAATTTTACTTTTTTAATTTGACTCGTTCAAGCAATAAAGGGGGGTATTAAAGAAATGCAATAAAAAATTATGTACCTATTCTAAATACCCGTTTAAAATGAACAAAGTTAAATAGCATTGTTTTATAGCATGTTTGGTTACATATGTAGCATATTTTAAAATACGCCTTAACAGCAAATTATTTAACAAAAAGTTTGGCTTTTTCTTTTAAGGTAAAAATAATTTAATGTTTTATGGTTGTAGGTGAAAATGATTTATTACAAACAATTTAAATAATGTTTTGCAAAGAAAAAAATAGAGCCATTTTTTCTTAAAACTTTACCACCCTGTATTTTAGAAAGAAAGCATTTTAAACATAATTTTATTTAAAAAATGTTCTTATTTTCTTGCATTCTATGCTGTGCGAAGAGGAATATATCAACTTAAAAATAACCCTGTATATTCATAATATGATATAATTTGATTTAAAGACCTATTAAACAGAGATAATAAAACACGAAGTAATAATTTTAGGATACTTTTTAATTGTGTTTAATTAAAAACTGCGTTTTGATTTTAAGCCCCTCATTTATTTACGCGAAAACCGAGCATCAAATGAAAAAAGTTAAAGAGATCAAATTGTTTTCAAACTTAATAAAAATTTTAAAAAATATTTACCTTAAACACGTGTGAACGACACAGGTAAAAATTATTATTTTGTCGTATGCCAAAAAATGTCTTTTGATGCATAAAGGCGTACCCCAATTTTTAATAACATCTGTTATAGTATAAAAGTTATTATCAAAAATACCCCGTAGTTTAAAAACTAAGACGTTTAGGACATATGTTTATAAAACGGTTTTTTGTTCTTATTTTTAGTGTAAAATTAACCCTTAAAGTTTGTCGGATAAGTTGTAAAACAGCCTGTTTTTTTCTTTTTTTTTCGCCCTTTCGGGGTCATCCCACCCAGGTCCGACGATCGCTCTCCTAGGTGGTGCACTGCAGCCTAAAGGCTTATTGTACCTTGACCCCTACTCCTTCCCATTCACACATCATTCATTCCATAACTTGGATGATTGCTGCTCGGTCCGTTCGTTCACCCCCGAGCAGAACACCGCGTGCCGTTGCCCAAAACCGACAACGCCGGTCACCCATCCAAGTTATGGGCGCGCACTTCAAAAACAGCCTGTACATGAAATAGTATATTACATTACAAGTGTGGAAAATGACTAATTTCACAGGAGTGGGAATATTGTTTAACGAGGCGTTAGCCGAGTGCGACAAACCCACGAGTGTAGAAAGTGATTTTCACACAAGTAATGTACCTACACTATTTTTCCTACGACCACAAGTTATTTACCAAAACAAATAAAAGTTGTTTGTCTTCATAGAAAAAAATAAGAAAACAATTGAAAACTTTGCATCACTAGGGTGATATATACTTTTTCTTACTGCGATATATTATACTGTTTAAAAATATGTTTATATAAAAAATCACCTACCTAGTAGCTTTTTATCATTTTAGAATTAAAAAGGTCCTCATTTAAAAAATATTGCATGGCTTTTTCAATGTAAAGCCAGTTAACAGCCTGGTAACTCCAAATTTATTTTAAATAACAATGACAGCGATGACAGCTTGATATTATACTTTGCAACACTAGTGCTGTAAAGTACTTTGCAACACTAGTGTGATATAAGGCATTTTCTATGCATGAAAACAGTGCGCTATTTACTATTTTCACATGTGGTCGTATGAAAAACTTTTTACATTACCTAGTACAACTTGTATTTCAATAAGTACGTTGAGGTTATCAACTAAGCCAGTAAATATTGTTTATTTGTGCTAGTATAGATATAACTGCTTATACATTTTTTTTTAAATAGCGATATCGCGTAATATTGACATAAGAGGATTACAAACATGTAGGTACTCTTTAAAATATGCAACTTATCTTCAAATTGTTGTGTGAAACAGCTCGAATAGCTTGTAAATTTTTAAAAGCTGCTACAATCATTCGCTTTTTCTACATATTATTATATTCTAATTAATTATTAAATTATTATATTTTATAGATTATTTAATATCTTTAATAATACTAAAGCATGTAATAGCACCCACAAAACTGTCATTCAAAAGTAAACCCGTAATGAATATAAGCATTAAAGCATTCCTACGTATAATTACAATGTTGTATTGTAAGGAATTAATTATAGTAAATTTTAATTCAGTGTATTACATGAATTAAATAAAACAAAACAATACGTTTTAGTTCTTAGCTGTATTGCCAGATTTAGCGTATTTAGTAGCGTTAAGATGTTTCAGTTAACAGAGGATTATTTAAAAAAGATCATGTAAATCGGTGCAGCAGAAGTCCCTAACGAAGTATCTGAAAATTATGGCTTAATTGCAATGTTGTATTGTAAGGAATTAATTATAGTAAATTTTAATTCATTGTATTACATAAATTAAATCAAACAAAACAATACGTTTTACTTCTTAGCTGTATTGCCAGATTTAGCGGATTTAGTAGCGTTAAGATGTCTTAGTTAACGGAGGATTATTTAAAAAAGATCATGTAAATCGGTGCAGCAGAAGTCCCTAACGAAGTGTCTGAAAATTATGGCTTTGCGTTTTAAATTTACAAGTTGTCCCTGGATAGGTGTTACAAGAGGACAAGTGGACTAAAAATTTTGAAATTAATTAAACGGAAAAACTGAAAAACTGGTCGCATGGTCCAAAACTATTAAATACAAAATTTTCCTCCAATTGGTAATATACAGTTATAACTAAAAATATGAAAAAGGCCCAAGAGTTAAGTACCTTTACTTTTAAAAATAGAAGAAAATTATATAAGTAAATGTTGTAGAGAATTAAATTTTACGTCAAAATTTAAAGTTAAGGAATTAAAGTAAAAACAATATTTTTGTCAATTTTTTACATTATGCATTAACACTTTCTAAGATACTTGGCATAAGGCAGCAAAAATTGAAAAAAATACATTTAAAGTTATTAGATTTTTTTTTATTTTGCTCCCTTTTGCCCATTATTTAAGTTGTAATGCGTAATTGACAATTACACTTTTTTTGCTGGCATGCTTTAACTTCAAATTTTGACTTCAAATTTAATTTTCGATATCATTTACTCATACAATTTTGTTCTATTTTTCAAAAATAAGAGTAGCTAGCTCCTGGTTATTATTATTATTCATATTTCTTATATAACTCGCCCTGTATGTTACCAATTTGAGCAAAATTTTGTATTTATTTGTTTTGGATCATTCGACCGGTTTTATGACACTTTTCAAGAGTTGCATAATGATATTATTATGCTTGTTACTGATGACGCAGATTTTAAAGTACAAGATAAAATTATAAAAATATAGATCAATTTTATTATGATTCTAAATTAATATACAATCAGATAGTTCAGTCTAACTCTAACGCATCTGTTTCTACTCAAAACTTAAAAGTTGAAGCAAACGTTAAACTTCCAGTAATTAGTATCCCCATTTTTAAAGGGGACCAAAAGCTTTGGCCTACATTTTTTGATCTGTATAAAAGTTAATTCATGAGAATATTAATTTGTCAAATGTTGAAAAGTTACAATACCTTTTATCATATTTAAAAGATGAGCCTTTAAAATTACTTACTGGTATTGCAATTACAAATGATAACTATAACATGCTCTGTAACTGCGTTATTAATACTGCAGTTACAGAGAATTTTTAAACTTGTAAACAGGGGTCACTGACCTTTAAGATACAATATTTTTTATGTTTTTTTAGTGATTTTATTTTATGGTATCTAGGGTCTAAAGAGACCAAGACAACCTTTGTTGATGTGTTGTTTACAAGTTTATTATGATAGTACATAGAAGGTCAAGCGTAGCCCTTAGAATATTGTTTTAGGTTTTCCGCAAGTGTGTTTTAAAACCTTAACGCGTCGGCTACGATACCAAGCGGAAGCGGTGAGTAAAAAGTGTCAAATCTCTCTACTGGTGGCTGGTATTGGCTTTTTTGAAAATTTTGTGGTGAATAGCGAAACAGTTTGCATACATTAGAAACGCTCCGCTAATATTGTTTGTTTAGTTCAAGCGGCAAGCAGCAGGGCTTTTTGCTGACCTATATTGCAGCCATCTGATTAAAAAATACTAAATCTTTTATACTAACATAAAGATCAAAGGCAGCACTCTCACACTATCCGTTCGACGCTTGACGCTTGTTATAGTAGTCGTACCCAAACTGTGTTGCGTTGTATTTTTAATTTGTAGTCAGTAACAGTTTAGAAATTAAAAGAAACTTCTTCGTCCAACGTGTATTATTCTGTATTATTTAACGTTTACCTCACTACGTTTCTCTACGGACAGAGGAGATTTATCACTTACTAAAATTAAGTAGTCAGCGGGTTTAAATGTATCTGTTCTTTGTCTAATCGGTACCTGCTAGTGCTTAACATATTGAAAGTCAATTTAATAAATATAGATTTATTCTCATTAAGGGTTGGCAAACGTTTTCCAGGATTTGACTTGGCATTTTTAATGCTGTTTTTGTAAAAGTTGAAGTACTACTTGCACAGAAACAGCATTAAAAGTTAAGGCTTAAACAAAACCCATTTTATTTCTGACCAAAGGGTTTGTGGGTAACTTTTCTTTGGAAAAAAAGTTAGCGAATAAAAAAAAATGTTTTAGACGCGTAACCATTGCTTTTTGGTGAAGAAGTGAAAAATTAATAGTCAAAAACCAAGTTTTAGACCAAATTGCAGAAGTTTTTATTATCTTCTATTCGTATATTTCTACTTTTTTGAAATTGTGACTGTACGTTTTATAGTACAATTTTCTTATGTAATATGTATATGTAGTTTTTGTCCAGCCCGATCCTGATTCCAAAGTATTTTCTTGCCAGACACGATTGCATGCTATGCATCGTTGCCTTGCATAGAAAAGGCCTTTTGCATAAATACGAAAGCATTATAAGCGAAGCTAAGATTTGGGTCAATCAATTTGTTGTGTGCCTTTACACGGAATACACCATTCCAAGACGACCAATACTGAGTCTTGATATATTATAAATCTTAACATATTACGAGATATATTGTTTTTCCACAGTTATAAATGTATTAATACGAATCTCTTTCTACGCGGTAATTTTCATCAACTCTTGTCCTTTGAGTACGTCTGACACGAAATATTAGCCCAAAAATTATCTTGAACTGGTCCTTCCAAAGTATAATAGACCTCCCTTTTTTTAATTTATAATTATATTCGTATTTTGGGTTTGTGGTTCAAATATTATGAAATAACCTACCGAGCAAGCTATCTCTCTACTAGAAGTTTCTTGCAGATTTTTAAAAATGATTTCGTGTCACCCGCGAATGTAAAAGTGACTTGGAACCAATGTTTTTTAAAGGTTGCAACAAAAATCCATATTTAATAGAATAATACAGACATGTCCACGCTACTAGAAACATAGGCAGGAAACTTATGAATTTACTACTGTCCGCTTCGATACTTACCGACGTATTTGCAGTGGCTGCGGCTGCAAGAAAGCAAATAATATTTTAATTCAAAATTAAATCAACGATAACATTCTACATTCACCGCATCGTTTTTGCGAGTTAATTCGCCTAAGTGTTTCCTATGTTTCTACTACAGTGGACCTGTATGTGCATATATTTTTTTCTGTACTTTACTATAAAATTTATTTAATAAAAACATTAGGTAAAAAGTTTATTGATGTATGCCCGCAGTTTTAAGTCTTAATTTTAATAAAAAAACAAAATATTAACTTTTAAACGCTATTTTTGCTGAAACGCATTCAAAAAAATGTTTTTAATTAGTGAATAATTTATCAGGTAGACGATTATCGAAACGGCATTTTAAAATATTTGTTTTCTGGGGAGATAGAAAAAAACAAACCTATAAATAAAGTACTCATTTGGGAAGAAAATAGAATTAAAAGTTTAATTTTTCAATGCATATTAAGACAATTTACACTCATTAACAAATAAAATAAAACCTACCCACAGCTGGTCGTTACTAAATAGTCATAAGCCTCATTACTACCCCTAATCTTAATGACCTATTGACATATTTATGTAGATAATAGAAAGTTATAAATACTAGTTTAGGTCCCTTTTTAACTCACTTATAATTTAGATTTTCGTTTGTAACGTAGTCTTTAATTATAAAAGTCAAAGCTCTCTCACGATTGTTAAATATTGTAATTTCGAAATAAATTGTTTTTTTAAAACTATTTTCGTGTTACAAGTTATTTAACTGGCGCGGTCGTCGGTAGGATTTCGGAAGACTCATACCTGTGTTTTGGAAAAGCTGGTTGTTCCTGAAAACCCCGTAGAAGTCATCAGTTTTAACTGTTCACCGAGATCCGAACCTCTGCATCCCACAGGCAAGAAAATTCACAGTTGCAGCCATCTACTGTAAGTGATATTTTCCTTTCCACCCCTATTTTAGTTGTAAAACCGAGTGTGTACTTAGCTATTATTTTTATATTTTTTTATTATTATTTATTTATGATAAATATTGAAAACCTTATCGAAAATCTCTCTAATTTAAATATTATCGAAGAAAATAATCCTAATCAAGTAAATATGAGTACCTTAGCTGCCGCAAAAGAAATTGCACATACTTTAAGGCCATTTTCAGGCAGAACAGAACATTTAGATTATTTTATAAATAGCGTTGATACTTTTTATAATAGATATTTTTAAGTACTAACGATGAAAGTTTAAAAGAATTTGTTTTTGCTGCAATCACTGCAAAAATTGTTGACGAAGCAGGCGATTTTCTTTTTGCAGACCAGACTTAAAAACCTGGCCTGATATAAAACAAGCACTTAAAATTAAATTTGGAGATAAAACTGATAGGAATGTTTTAATTCAACAATTAAATTTTTTATGTAGAAATCGAAATGAATCTGTTCTTGAATTCATTGATAGAATAAAAGCACTTATTTCACGCATAAATCTTAAAACATTTGCTGATCCTCATTTAAATCAAGCAACGAAAAATGCCTTAATTTCGCAAGCCGAATCTACCGCAATCACTGTACTAATGGCCAATGTATCATCCGAATTAAGAACCATACTTATGATTCATAATCCAACTAAATTAGAAGACGCGAGTACATTAGTTTTTAATCACTCCCTAATGGAGCAACAAATAAATTCCAGGTATAATATAATTAACACTTCGACTTCACAAACAAAAAGACAAAATATTCCCCAAAGACAAAACAATACTAATTACTCACAAACGCCCATTAGACATATACAACCCAATTTTCAAACGCCTTTCCAGCCAGTTTTTCACAGAAGCCTTTCCAACCGGTTTATCAAAACCAATCTCAACCCCACCCTCAATCTCAAACCCAAAATAATTCAAATTACAACACGTCCTTTCAAAACTCTTATATAAAACCTTCTTTCCCCAGTCCAACCTGTAAATGTTCAACCGAGAACAAGTACAACATCATTTTCCGACAAACAGAAGTTTTGGGAAAACCTATTAACGTGTTTTCTAAAGAAAATTCCCATAAACCCATAGAAAAACCTATCCCGATGTCTACCACTAGCAGAAACCCTACTTTACAATCCCGAAACTTTGTAAAAAATACTAACCCCTTTTTAACAATAATCCCCAAAACCTCGCTTTCAAGTTACTGAACTTTACTAGCTTAAATGACGGACAAAATTCTCCATGAATATGAAGACCCAAGAATTTTTACCAAAAATATAGGAACAAATAACAAATAATTGTAATGACTTTACACAGGAACTTAACTTTATCCGCGTCACATAAAAATAATGAAATAAACGCAATAGAAAAAGAAACAAACGATAATTTAGGATAATCTATCAATTTTTCCTAATTACGACTCTGACGAACTTCCTAATATTGACCAAGACGATATAGACCAATTACTCGAATCCTTAGATAAAATCCCCGAACAAGTCAATCCAAAAATTAAAGTATTATCAAATACGGTGGTAAAAACCCGCAGATACCCCATCGACTTCAAAAGACAAAACAAACATACAACAACAAAATTCAGACGATTTAGAAACAAAACACTCAAGTGTCGAAAACCCTATTATTGGTGCCCCATACGTAAAAACCAATAAACACTTATAAAAATCAAATAATATTTAAATACTCTAATAACAACCAACAAAAAATTCAAAAACAAAAACTGTTCGATAAAACAAGATTATTTATTCAATTACAGAACGACCCTAAAGAAGAAGATATTTGCAAAATTATTAAAGAACATTTTATTCCCAAAACAACGTATTGCATGCATTTCCTTAATAAAACTCTCGAACCGATCGTACTTAGAATTTTTCAAAAATATTTTAAAAATGGAGCCTTTATTTTGTTTATTTCTAATACTTTGTTAGAAGACGTTACAGAGTTGGACATACAACAACAAAAAATTAAGTATTACCATGAAACTAAAACTTCCCATAGAGGCATTACTGAGAACATAGCGTCTCTTAAAAAGGTTTATTATTGGCCCAATTTAGAAAATGACGTTAAGTCATATGTAAACGTATGTGATATTTGCCAAAAATCAAAGTACGAAAGACACCCTAATAAAATAATATTTAAACCCACTCCGATAGGTAATGAACCTTTTGACCATATTTACATTGACACATTTAAAACACATAATGTTTATTTCTTGACTATAATGGACAGTTTTTCAAAGTTAGGACAGGCATACCCTTTAAATACCTTAATTAGTACGGAAATTGTTGATAAAATTCTAATATATTTTAATCATTACGGTATTCCTAGGAAAATTACTTCGGATAATGGAACAAGTTTTAAAAACGAAGTTTTTCAAAATTTATGTTCGTTACATAATATCGAAATACATTACTGTACCCCAAGGAACCCAAACTCAAATAGCCCCGTAGAAAGATTTCATTCCACCTTACAGGAAACAATCGTTACATTAAAAAATGAAAAACCCAACTCTAATATTACCCAATTAATGAACTATGCAATTCTCTCTTATAATAATTCAACACATAGCTCTTTAAAATATACACCTTTTCAAATTATTAAAGGAAAATTAGATTTCCGTAACCCACTTGAACTAACAGACGAACAAAAACTTACTAATTATATGCAAGACCATGCGGAAAACGTTCAAAATATTAACAAACACTTATATGAAAACCTCATAAATAAGCAAAAAAATATATTAAGTAAACGTAACGAGCAAAGAGACGAACCTAAAAGTATTAACCCTGACAAACCCTTATACGAGAAAAAATTCTCGCAAGATATTAAAAAACATAATAAATACGAAAAAGTAATTAACCCTCTAGATCACGAATTGGTCGTAACTTCAAAAAACAGAATCATCCATAAAAAAAAATCTTAAGCCACAACGTTCTTTTTGTTTCAGATGGCAAAGATAACGGCTCTTCTTCTAATCTGCCAGACTATGAGTTTAGCGTTAGAAATGAAAGAGATTAAAAATCCCATTTTACCTGTATCCTTAGGACAAACCTTTATTTCTAGGTCTCAATACGTAGCCCTTTATCACATTAATATAAGTAGTTTAGAATTATGTTTAAGGCAATCTAGCGATATTTTAGAGAATTTAAACGGTAAATTTATAACAAAGAGTAATGATGACTTTATGTACCTTACTTATCATAAATTAAAACTAACAATTGACCTTAAAGACACAATAGAAAAAGACATCAGTACTTTACAAAATCATAATAACCGTCATAAAAGAGGTCTAATAAACATTGTAGGTAAAATAAATAAATGGCTTTTCGGACTAATGGACGATGATGACGAAAAACGTTATGACTCCTATTTAAAAGCAATTAGTAAAAATCAACAAATAATTAAAGATTCATTTAAGAACGAACAGATTATACTTAAAAATATAATTGATACTTTCTCTAAACAAATAATTACCATTACAAATAACCAAAACGAAATAAGTAATAAAATCGAATCATTAGAAAACAATCAATTAAATATATCTCAAACTCTAATAACATCTCTCTTGTTGGACAATATTTTAATTCAATTAAATAAAATAAGATACTTTGTAAATAACATAGAAAATGCAATCTCATTTGCCAAAGCTAATGTTATGCATAGCTCCATACTAAATTCAGGTCAGCTAAACGAATTAATTAATAATATAAAAAAGATCTACGGCAAAGACAACTTTATAAATCTTAAAGAACCGATTAATTACTATAAACTATTTGCAACAAAAGTAATAATAAAGAACAATATTGTAATATTCTCAGTACACATTCCGGTTATTAACCCAAAACCTTTTACAATGTATAAAATTTTCCCAATTCCCATCCTTAACCAAACTATTATTTTACCTAAACCCTATATACTAATCACTGAAGAAGAACAATGGACAACCTCAGAAATATGCCCCGTCATTGAAGACCTGCTTATCTGCCGCGAAGAAAAACTAAGTCAAGAGGACCAATGTCTCAGCAAACTTATAAAAACCAACATCAACGAATGCCCAATCACAACAATTCACTACGCAGAAGCCAGCATCGAAAAAAATACATGGAGAAGAAATTTTGGTAATTCCAGACGCAAACACTACAATTAAAACAAAATGCCGACCAAATATAAGGAAGATCAACAAACCATGTCTTATCAAGATCCCAGATTGTCCGCTAGAAATCAACGGAAAAACCTTCCAAAAACAAAGAAAAACTGAATTCCAGTATGTTCTAGACATTCCAGAATTAAAATTACCTGCCCAAAGCAACGCCAGCACATCACACATGAAGTTACAGAAAGTAAACTTTGAAGAAATAAGAAAAGCCGATATTGCTATACGCAATTTAAAACTATCAAATTTGCACGACGAAAAAACCATGGTGTTCCCAATTTTAGTGCCAATTGTAATTATCCTCATCCTCATTGCTATAAATGTATACTTAACAATCCCCGTTTGGAAGAAAATCGGATGCCTAAGAAATTGCCAGTCCAACAATGAAAATCCTCGGAAAATCCAGGAACCTACATTTTCCGAACTTACGGAGGGAGGAGTTATATGAGTCATAAGCCTCATTACTACCCCTAATCTTAATGACCTATTGACATATTTATGTAGATAATAGAAAGTTATAAATACTAGTTTAGGTCCTTTTTAACTCACTTATAATTTAGATTTTCGTTTGTAACGTAGTCTTTAATTATAAAAGTCAAAGCTCTCTCACGATTGTTAAATATTGTAATTTCGGAAATAAATTGTTTTTAAAAACTATTTTCGTGTTACAA